>BMAO01015539.1:0-14666 GCA_019973975.1 Trichonephila clavata | reverse complement strand
GCCGAAATTCTCATGCAAAATTTAATTATTTTTTCTCTATCAATCTTCGTTATGTCTGCTATCGTCTAAAAAAATCGGACTTTTTACGCAATTTCATTAATTTTCTGAATGTTTTCATCAGTTCTTGATGTCACAAGTCGACCAGAAAGTTTACATCCTTCATCCTCCTCTAGACATCTAGAAAGTCGTTTGTGTCATTCCAAAATACGAGTGCAACTATCCCTAAACACTTCCTTAGTTATTCAAGACATTCAGTTGGAGGTTTTTTTAACTTGGAAAAATTTGAGATGAATCGGCTGCTCGATTTTTAAGCTCATCATGAAAGTGGCGCTTTGGTAAAATAACATTCTACTCAAGCAAGGAATAACATATAATCAAGCAAAAAATACAGAGAAAGAGATAGAGAGATGTATGTAATATAGCTCCATCTGTCCCTGAAGCATCAATATCAATATATTCCCGCCCTCATTTCTCTTTTACCAAGTCTAATGGGTAGGGATGCGCACTTAGCACTTTTAAGCATTAATATTAAAAGTGCTAATAGTGCACTTTATATTAACAATATTAGCACTTTTAATATAACAGTGCTATATTACTTTTAAATTAGCACTGTTACGTCATCAGCGCACTGTAGCGCCATCTGTAAAAATTTGTAAAATGATATAGTTAAGAGCTGTACCCCAACAAAAGCGGATGCACTAAAAAACTAGGCTTAGCGTTTCAAAGGATTGATTATTTATCTAACCAGTTCACAGTCCACACAACAATTCGACGAAATAATACCCACTCCTTAATACAAGTATATAAAAACAAGGCGTGGCTATTAAATAACGAGACTGATGCTATAAAATATTTTAATTGATTTTCATACATATTTACTCATTATCACCAATACATACCCTCCTCTACAACATGCGAATTTCCCATTGTTCGATACAGTGCTGAAAATTTTGTGCAGATCTTTTGGACGAGTGCTGCTTTCCTTTTACAGCTTTCAATGGACTCATATCTTGTCCTTTTTAATGCAAACAGATAGAGCTCATATGGGCAAGATTCAATGAATAAACGAATGGTCTAACACTGGAATGCTGTACTTGGTTAGAAACGCCTTGACAGACAACGCGGAATAATATTGCCTTGGCGTAACTCATGACTTGTCCTTCCACAATTCGGGTAGTTTCTTCCTTACTCTTTCACGGAATTTTGCAGAACGCGAAGTAGTAATATAAATTAATAGTTTGATCTTCAGAACCCAGTAAAGGTTCTCAGTACCATCGCTCCCAATTATCATGCTCATCAAAAATGATCATCATTGCTCTGCATTTTCATTCGCTGTTTCGAGCAAAATTCTCGGTGAAGATGAGCTCTTCCAGTACATGGATTGGCGCTTCGTTTTAGGATTATAAGTAAAAAAGACCGATTTGTCACAAGTTATTATTCTTTCAATAAGTCTGGGGCTTTTCAATGGAGTTCAAAGTGTCGGTACAAACATTTTGTGAACTTCTTGTTCAAACGTGAAAATTTTAGGCACCAGTTTGGCCCACACTTTTGCATGCGAAGTTTGTTATGTAAAATTTGCCGTACGGTATCTTTATCAATCCCTACAGTTTCAGCAATCGCACTAGTACTTATGCGACGGTCAGGTCTTACTAATTTCTTCTGTATTGCCATCCGTTTCTGATGTGGAAGAGCGATCCGGGCATCAATCATCTTCAACATCTTCTCGGTCATTTGAAAACACTTAAACCATTCAAAAACACGTGTACACGATAAACCTTCATTTCCATATACTTTTTTTTAAATAAGTATAAATTTCAGTAACGATTTTTTCCAAATTTCATGTGAAGTTTCTCAACGGTTCGTCGTTCTGTTGCTACACTTATCGTTTTTTCGGCAAAAACAAACAAACTATGATGCGAACGATGACTACGGCAATACAGAGTTGTTTACGGAAACAAGAAGTACAAGCATTCGAAAGAAAAGGCTTCACGCTAAATAGCTAATAGGTAATGGAATTTATCGCATGCTTACTTCTTCTGTAGCAGTGTCAGTCTCGTTATTTAATAGTACACCTTGTTTTTTCATGCGTAACTACCTACAGCCACACACAATTACAATTACGTGTACACACAATTTACAACAGATTATGGAGAACGCCTGACGTCTTCACTGTAGAAGCAGCCAAAATTAAAGATCAGCTGCATATTAACAATAATAACTTTTATTTACAATTAAGCATTTTAAAAATAAATTTAAAGAATAAAGAAACAAATTAATTGGCAACATGCTTTGAGCAGCTGAAGAAAGGTTGTATTCAGATAGTTGCAGATGAGTGGCTAAAGACTAGTAATCAATCAGGCAACATTTCCCTATATGCTGCAGTAAAACACGACTTCACTTAGTTCAGTGATTCCCAAAGTGGTCTATATAGACCCCGGGGTCATTGACGACCTGCAAGGGGTCCATGACAGCAAAAAAATAATTTGGGGATCCATGAGGAGTAAATGGGGTCTACTGCAGTTGTTCTTTTCAAACCAGATTATGATTTTAATTTTAAAAGAAAATTTAATCAAATGGAAATCAGATTTTACCTATTTAACACATTTTATTTATTTAATTTAATCAGGCTAATTTCAGTTATGTGACAGCAAAAATATTTATTAAAACAAGGACCATCATTTCATTCAGAATTAAGTAAAGGATATAATATAGGACTTAGCGAATTTTCCTAAGTTTCTTGATTGTCACAGACAATCTGCCAGGAAAATGACATTTAACCTACGTCAACTTTAAATTCCCTTTATATTCTCATATTTTGAAACTAGGTTTTTGAGAATGCAATTTTTACTTGGTAATTACCACAGAAAGTCAATGAATTCCTATGGTCACATTAAAAAAAAAGTCATATTACTTAGAGGAACTGATCGGAATAGGAAGTAATGGATATTTAAAGTTAAAGTTTAGAAAAGGATGTCAGCAATTTTGTCTTTAAGGAGACATGCCTGTTATTTATTTCGAGTTATGGAGTATTGGAGAAAGTTTTTAATAGCTTTTTTATGAGAGTTTCGACGCAGTTGTCGGCTGGACACTACTGACCGAGGAAATTTAGGTTAAAACCTGACAAGATTGATGACAAATGTTGAAAATTAGTTATTGAAGCACCAGATTTACCCTATCATTATAAAAATTTTTTTTTAATAAGTTATTTTATGTATCACTTAAATTTAAATTAACACGTGTTAATTAATTTAAAATTTAAGTTAATAATTAATAAACAAATTCAATATTATGTAAGCAGGGTCTACCCAAACCGCAAAACATGGCAAGGGTCTATGAGACAAAAAAGTTTGGGAACCTCTGACTTAGTTCATTGTTAATTCCCATTCGTTTGGCCTTACTTCTCAAGAGCCGCGGTTCATGTAGTGTGTTTAATGTAGTGTAAAAATAAATAAACTATAAGAGTTGCCACACTTTTATGTTGTTTTCCTAATTTTTAAAAAGAGGGATAATTTATGTTTTAATATGCATAAGAGAAGAATTGTTGAGAATACGTTGAAAGAGTAACAAGTTACTTGCCTCTTTTGAATTGCTCTCAAAAAGAGATTTAAAACCAATTAAGTGAATACTGATACATAGGATCGACATTAGGGAGGTCTGTAATAGAGAAAAATAGCACTGATGAACGCTGGGCAACAGATTGATAAGATTCTCGAGATTTGTTAATATTAGCAGTCGTCTCATCAGCTACCTGCAAAAAAAGATAATCATTATCAATAATACATATGCAACCGAACTATTGTTATTTTTCCCAATCATTATTATGAAAATTAACCAAATAAAATTTTCAAATTGATAACGTCAAAAAACTTTTAAGAAAAATAAGACACAAAATTATATTTTAAAAAAATTGAATAAATAGTTGTTTATATAAATTTTTCTGGTTTATCTCTTATTCAGCTTTGTCTAAGTCAATTGTAGAATAGTGCACAATTAACTAGAAGAGCTTTACTTAGTTTAGAACTTTCTTTAGTTTTCATAGAATTTTATTTTATCATTTTACATTTATAAGACACTGAAAATAATATTCATTAATTTTTGAGTCATTAAAAAGGCTTTTAAAATTTAGTTTAAATTTGGAACCAGAGTTTCTTACAAATTAACATAACGTGTTAGAAAACTTTTGCAAAACCAATGTGACGGTTGCTAACAAAATAGGAGAATATTTTATAAAAATAATATAATTTTCATAAATACACTGCACGACGTAGAAATTGCAGCATCATGAAAGAGTGAGTAGAATGTGATGAAATTTGATACACAGACAGAGAAATCATATACATAGAACGTCGTTTATCGAAGGTTTATTATCCGGAGCGTCAAATATCCGAACCAAAGTCCGGATACCTTTTCAACAGTGCAATGCTCACATTTGTTTCCTGTGAGGCCAAAAGTGACGGGAAAACCTAAGGTGAGGATACTTGTAAATTTCAGCTGTGGTGATTTGGTAAACATCTGCGAAGATATAAAGGTCAGTTTGCATCCAAGTGAAGGGGTGTATACGTGCTCTTTTGTTGAGTTTTGTTGATGTAGAAATCTGGATGGCATGCGATGCAGAAGACTGTGGTTTTCAACTGCTAAATGATGACGAGATTGTGACTTCCGTGTAAGAAGAATCCGACCTTGTCGACGATGAAACGGATGAAGACGAGGACAACAACAAGGCAAGTAGCAAATGCTGACGCGTTTCTGCGTTAGAGACAGCTATGAGTGGTACGAACAACAATCAGAGTGCTGTCCTACTTCAACTACTACTGCTGAAGAGAATCAGAGACCTTGCATTGAAAAAACGAAGGTGTACAATGGTACAGCGAAAAACAAGATGATTTTTCCCCAATCAAGGTAAAATTGCGACATTTTGCACCTGTTTTGCTTTTCCTTCAAGCACGTTTCCCGCATGTGATGATTTTCAATATTTGTTATGTCCAGTATCATATACTGCATGGATCGCATTCGTTTTCGTTATCCGAACAATCGCGTATCGAACGATGTCTGGTTCCAATGGATTCGGATAAACGACGTTCTACTGTATTAATAAATGATTTTACTGAACCATGATTTGATGTTTTTAATAAAGCCACCACCTCTTAAGACGACACAACGACCAACCCTACGAGACAAAGATTCAAATAGTGATTGAATAATGTCCTGAGGGATGGGAGCCCACACGCTCTTAAACATCCTTCATGGTTAGTCCTCCAAACTCAATTTGGAGATCAAGCAAATAACACCCAATCACAACCCATGTATGCTCGACTGATGAGAGATCACGAGACAAAGCAGGCCAAGGAAAAACTGGCGTACTGCCAGGCTTGTTTACTGATAATGCCGTAGCGCAAGGTCCTGTTGAAAAATACTTTTTGGGAGTCACTGAATGTAAGGTAGCACAACCGGTTTGGAAGCACCTCATCAATTATATCGCCGTGCCATCTCGTTGTTTTTTATGTGTACTAAAAATGATCAGCTGTTGTATCTGGTGGCACCCTAAACTATTCAACCCCGTTGACAAACGGTATGGAGTTTACACGTAGTGTACAGATTGCCTCTCATTTCCTCGGTTGTCATTCAGACACTATCATTAGTAAATGAGTGAGTTACATTAATGACGCATTTATAAAGCAACACAAGGGTTTTGGCAATGGGCCAAGAAAGTTTGAACTACGGTCAAGTGCTGAGGATGATACCTGAGCTGGCCAACACACTCTTTTTACTTCCACACGGTTCCAAGGTCAATACTTTAAGCCATGATAGATTTAACGTGCACCAGCTCTCTACACAACAGGTCTTCAGTGGCTTTAAAACTTCAAAGGTATATTACATATCAATAATTGAAGAATCATTATCCGCATTTACTATGATAAAGCCAAATATATTTTTATAACATTTGTATGATAAATGAATCAATATTGATATATACTTTTTGCTTCGCTTTAATGTCATCAACAAGAAATTTGGATGAATCTAAAACTTCAGTTGCTTCTTCATTTTCAAGAATATTGCTTCCTTCCGATTGGGCAAGTGTAAATAAAATTTTATCTTCGAGTTCCTGGAGAGATTTCTTGTTAGCAGCTGTTTGTATGATCAGCTGCTGCCTCGCCTCTTCTAGATCAGGTCTAAAAAAATATAAAAGTAAAGTTTTAAAGACTACATCAGAAAGGTGAATATTCATCAATCTTAAGAATAATAAATTAGAACATTTTAAGTATAAAATTTAGCAACGTTATTTATTGATGATTTTTTATTCTAGTAAAAATTGGATTTTAATAATTTTAATTCCTGAAATATTTTTAGTGAAATTATCTTTTTCACTATTTTTGCGTTGAAAATTTTGGCAGAAATGAATTACCAATGGGAATTTAGATTCCTGAATCCAGAGTAGTTTTTAATTTCTATTTCTTCGATGCAAATATTTATTTTTTTCCTAGTTGTACAACATTTTGCATTTAGGTGTACATTTAAATGCGATGATCCAATATTAGCTCAGTTTTTATTTTACTATTCATTCTCATCTTACTATACTTTTCGAATCAAACTAGGACAAATGATAAAAAAACTATTTTTTACCATTATTGCCTTACGGCTTTTAATCATTACACACACTAAGTAGACAGAAAAAATCTCTATCTCTGTCAGCCGCGAACCCAATTCATACTAAAGAAAAACTTAACTCATCAGAGCAGCATCAATTCACCATTTATTTCCAGAGAAATCTATATACTACATTCTTTTGGCTCCTTGCCAAAGACAAGATACACAAGCAGCTCGTTTAAACCATTACATCATGACGTCTCCAATAAGTAATTAATAAATTTTATCGCGTGACCCTGACAATCTCTATGTTAGTACGAAATATGTCCTCCTAATAGCAGAAATAACCTCTTCAACTCATCGTGGGGTATTGACTCCTCCAGTGCAGAGCACATGTTCTCAACTTCATCATCGCAGAACCACCACTTGTATAGCACTTTTAATTCATCTGTTCTGTTGTCGTGCAACTCATCTTAGCTAAAAGATTCTTGAGAATGTCATAAATTCTCAATAAGACTTAGGTCTGGTGAATAAACTGGCCAGTTAAGCCCTTTTATTTTATTTTCCCGCATAAAAGTCTGGACCAATATCGAATTGTGACAAGAAGCCAAATCATGCTGAAATGTTCCGTCAAATGTTTCCATGGATGGAGCAATTCTACTACGTAATATTTCTAAGAATTTAACATAATTCATCATGCTTTTAAAAGGAACTAAGCTTCCAGTGCCATATGTTGTGAAAAAATCCCAAAACATCTGTTTAGAAGGTGTTTTACAGTCTGTTGGAAATGATCTGTCAGAAAAGTTTCAACTTCAGTTCGTTTAACATCAATTGCTTTTTATCCCTGCACAAATAAATGCGTTTCATCTCTGAAAATCTCCTTCTTCTAGTCGTTAACAGTCTAGGATCGGTATTTTTGATCTATGCTAAAAAATTTCATCATTTTCTGAGTAAACCCTTATTAAAAACCCGTTTTTGTTATGTTTCTATGACATTTTACCACATAAAAACTGTGATTATTATTTTTTCCAAGAATGGACTTTTTCAGCGAGATTGCCTTCTTTCGTTGTAAATAATTTTTGAATTTTTGTTATGTAAATTTCTCTATATCTTGAAGTCAATACATAACTGTTCTGTGCACATGTCATACAAATTAGGTGTTTCTATAGTCATTCATTTGCATATAAGGCGCAAAAAAAACCGGTTGTTCCTTAACTTTTGGTGGTTGCTGGTTTTTTTCCCAGTTGCATCAGAACAATATCTGGCCAAATAAAAATGGCTTCAACATATATGACAAAGAGTTTTCCTGGGGATATCGTCTTCCCAATTCGTACTTTTATATTTTTGTTAGAATTTTTGAGCGTAGTTTCTATCTGAAGAAAATATCTTGGTCCTTTTTTTTATATTCATAGTTCGGTATTAGAAGTCTTTGAAGTATCATCTTGATTTTTTGTTTACGTTGACACTGAAATTCCATAACTATCCAATTTATTCACTATATCATTAATTATCTTGAGATTTGCCTATTCGTTGATAAATGTTCTAGTATGTTGTGAGAAATATTATGAATTATTTGACCAGTGATAATTAGATCGAACAACTATTTGAATGTTTGGATTCAAAAACATTGTATCCATCTGTGGAAAATAATTTCTAAATTCATACTCACACGATTTAATTTCACAGATTTTATGATATTCAGTGAGAGCTAACGAATCCTTTATGCAGTTAGCTTGCATCGTTTTAACAGTATTTTTTTCATTTGCTTATATTTTTTTGTTGCGTTTTCCTTGCTAAGAGTGATTATTTGTGCTATGATCATATGGTAAAATTCCAAGAAGGTAAGAAAACAATTTCTTCCCTTTTAGAATCGGAAATCAACATATTACCAGCACGAAAATTATTCAGTTAAAAAATAACGAAATATCTCGGCTCAAAGTTGAAAACGAAACACAAAATTCTTTATAAAAACAATCACTTGCACAATCACGTATCTGAAATGAGTGATACTTTTTCCTTCTAAATGTTCAACTTCTGTTTTTAAAAGACAGCATGTCAAAATAAACAATTTTGCAACACCAGGAATAAAACTCGAATTTATCAACACAAAAAAATGCATCTATTATAAATTATAGGATTATACTCGGGATTTCTCGTTTTTGCTCTTTCCATTTCGTTTCAGAGCGCAGTCTCTCTGTCTCCAACATTCTTAGGCACACACAATTAAACTCTAACAAGAGTGAAGGAAAACATTTTTTCGCCAAATAGCGCCAGATACCACAATATTTGATCACATGAATAACTTTCCTTAATTGGGTACTGAATTCATCTTCGTTATTTTCTACTGTGTCCAATCATCTTTATAAAAGACAAACAAAAGCTATTAGAAAGACAAGCTTTTAGCTAATAACAAGTTATTTTTAATATTAAAACTGAATACTATTAACAATAAATGAATTGAAATTTCAATTCCATTGTTTGCATACCTGGATAAATTGAAAGCTACATAAAAGATTATCTCTCCCTCTCTCTCTCTCTGACACACACATAGTCACATCATTCTAAGAATATCTACTTGGAGAATTTCGTTTAAATACATTTTAAGTTTGAAAATACGTTTATATTAAGACTTTATGCTTTTCATAAACACTACTTCTGAAGTTTTAAATATATAGATAACACACAAAATGGATTGTGTGTGTGGAAATGAGATAGAAGAAGTTATTATGTATTCTTAAAAACTGAATACATAATAACAATTTAATTGAAATTTCAACTTCATCGTTTGCATACCTGGATAAATTGAACGCTACATAAAAGATTATCATTCACATCATTCTAAAAATATCTACTTAAAAAATTTCGATTAAATATATTTTAAGTTTGAAAATATGCTGTTATATTAAGGTTTTATGCTTTTCATAAACACCGTTTTCGAAGTTTTAATGATATAGTTTATACACAAAATGGATTGAAATGAGACAGAAGAAGTAAAGTTATTGGAATCTAAATAACTATTCATGTATCATTAAATGGGCAGAAAATTCAATGAAAATATAAAATATTATTGAACACATTCTGAGAAAAAAAATGTTCTGATACGATTTTCAACGCATCTAAGATTGAGTAAATACCTTTCTTGAGCCACAACAATTCCCAGAAGTTGATCTTCTAGACCTTCAGGGGTAATCATGAAATTTAGTAAAGAAACTTTGGTTGAAATTTCTGGCAAATAATGGGGATTGCGAAGTTTAGTTGTGATGTAAAGGCGAAAGTCCTTATTGAATTCGATACTGGAATCCCCTAACTGAACCATATCGATTGTACCTAAAATATTTAAAATGAAAATAAGGCAAAAAATTGTTTAGAGAATTTAAAAAAAAGGATAGGCATTAATTAAAACATTAGAATAACTTAATTTTATTAACAGATTAGTATCAAGCACAATATAGATTTTTATTAGAGTAATAAAAAAAATTAAGTAAAAAAAATATAGAAACAATGGCTTTACATTTTCCATTCAGAATTTCACACAAATCATCGGAGCTGATATAAAAATATAAGCTCGTAAACTTTCATAATTTTTGAATTTTTAAGGTAATCTCGATTATACTTTTTCTGTATTGAAGTATTAGGAAATATTGATAGGTAGCTTATTGAATACAAAATCATCGGAAAGATTTCAAAAATCATTCTTGAGCATTACATCATTCAAAAACATTGCCATTATTGTACGAGTAATGTTTCCTAAACTTGTAGAGAAATTGGATGCAGTTTTCTATGCAACGTAGTTTTGAGTAAAACTTTGCAACAAAATGGCACATGAAACATTCTTCATTTATTGTACATTATTCTTTTTTATAAAACATTTTCCCCCCACAAAAATGAAACAAGATTATAAAGAAATATCAATTATATACATCGTGATACGGACAAATAGATTAGGATTTTACCATGTTTGAATATCTTGCGCAAGAGTAAAGGTTCTAAGGAAGGGTCGAGTTCTTCCCCAACGTCTTCCAGCAACACGGGCCATCCAAACTGTACACTATTCTCCAGAGTTCTTAAGAGATCTGGATCGGTAAGCTTAATGATGGACAAGTTTTCCTTCTCCATATTCTTTATCCATTTGCTCGCTTGGCCCTGAGGATCGATCATTAAAGGCCTATAACACAAACAGTAATATTTTAATGAAATTTATTTTTTTTAATGAGAATAAATTTTTAATTGTCAATTTTAATAAAACTTAAGCCTAAAAATTTACGCATATATTATGTTTATACAGGGGCCGTGGTAACCAAGTGGTCTAGTCATTCGGATCGTGGCTAGCGTGTCATGAGTTCGATCCCAGTACCACTGAAGACCCGACGTGTAGGGGAGCTATGCACGTTAAATCTGTCGAGAGCTCAAACGTCCTCCCGTTGGTGTGGTGTGGTAGTTAGGAGAGGGGAGAGTTTCCAGACGGTTCAGACAATTGAAATGGCAAGAGCTTAGGAAATTGGTCTTGTTTAAAAGTGCGAGCCATGATTCGATTTTTATGGGCAAAGAATGTGTCCGCATCTGACATTCACAGTCAAATTGTGGAGGTTTACGGTGAAGAAGCAATGAGCAGACAAAATGTAGCGAAACGGTGTCACTCTTTTCAATCAGGCAGACATAATGTCGAAAACCGCAATATGGCAGAGAGCGGTCGGCCAAGTTCAACTACAGAAATCAACATGGCACGAATTGAAGAAATGATTCAAAATGATCGACGTGTAACTCTGAGTGAAGTCTCGTCAGAGCTGGATCTGAGCTATGGTAGCGTGCAGCATATCGTTTTTGATGTGCTGAGATATTCCAAGACAATGGTGTGAAAACATCCACCGAAACCTGGCTCAATGAACAGGGGCCCGATTTCTACCAAGACGGGTTAAACAAGTTGGTTCTGCGTTCTGATAAATGCCTAAATAGACTTGGGGATTATGTCGAAATGTGATAGGCACGTATGCCTCTTAATTCCACTTTTGTATTTTCCGTCTATTGTAAATAAATATCTCTTTATTCTGGGGCCGTGGGTAGCCTAGTGGTTAGAGCATCGGACTCAGACCGGAGGGCCTGGGTTCGATGCCGATGCCACAAATACCACCGAGTATAAACGGAGTATGTGCTCGTTAAATCAGGGTGTCCGAAAGTCTTGTGGGCGGTCGCAGCAGAAACCACGAGTGCAGGGGGCGGAGAATATTTCCTTCCCCTTCAGTTCCATGCCAAAATTGTGGAGGTGGAGATAGGTGGTGTCGCCATTCTATCGTAAGAAGTCCAACCTGTCTCACAGGCAATGGCAACTTTCATTCCTTCCCTGCGGGAAGGACACGACAACAACAACAACTTCTCTTTATTCGACTTGTAACCATTTTTTTCTGATTGTCCCTCGTAGAATGTTAGCTATTTACAAAGCTCTCAAGTAATCCATGAATAGTTTCAACAGCAAAAATACAATTTTGCAATGAATTGTGTCCTGAGACAATAAAGATAAGGCACATAAGCTACAGAATTCATGTGTCAAAAAGAATACATTTTGGATAATCATAATTATTGCAGTAAAATTTAAACTCAATCTGTTGAAGATATAAAAATTAAACTTTAAAGGCTTAACAAGGAAAAATTAATATGAAAAGCTTCATAATTATTGCTGGAGAGTGAAAAAAGAATATTCTTTACTCCAGAATGAATGTATTTCTTAAAACAATTTCTGACAAAACGATTAAAAACAAGTATATCGCCTAAATAAATCATTATGAAAATTTCACCCATTATCACATAACATTTGATTGTTTTACCATCATATTTTCGATCAGCATGGAATAATGTATCGATTTAGCTGATTGCCCAGTTAAATACATTGCCTCATCCCCTTATTGAAACTATAGGAATAAAAGTAAAAATCCTGTTTCATATACCGATAAATAGATATTACGTCAATTACTTACATTACTTTCATAACAATTGATTGTTTTAATTAGTTTTACTTTCAAGTTCTTATTGAGTTGTAAAGAATTTGCTTATCGAGAAAACGGAGTCAAGGATTTCTCGCTTTTCTCACGTCGAAGTTAATCTATGTAGTCGTCTTGAATTTTTCAGATGGGGAAAGTTTTTATACACTCACTTCCAAAAGTTAAGCACGGAGAGGAAAATGCTAATTTCGGAAGCCAATCAGAATTGAAGAGGATGCAATTCGCTGCAGAGGTAGATGGAAGTATGGAAATATGTTAGGTAACAGCCAAACGTGCTTTCATGTCAAGAAATATGCAAAAAGGGCAGTCTTATAAGAAGCCAGCTTTATGAAGGGTTACAGAAGTTGATTGTAAGTGCTGATAGAAGGTGTTTAAAACCTTCTTACAATTTGTTTTCAAGACATACGTGTTTCTATGACTTCAAGAAAACGAATGGAAGATTCGAGCGCTGGCGTGCTGTGGGGCGCATTGAAGCAGGACAGTCGATCACAGATGTTGCTCTTTTCTTCGGCGTTCATCATTCTGTAATTTCACGTTTATGGAAACAATTCCAAACCACACAGACAGTTGTCCGAAGGCCCGTAGGCGGTCACCCAAGGGTTACAACCTCCGTGTAAGATCAATATATTGCTATTGTAGAAAAGCAAAATCACAGAGCGACCTCCACACGTGTGACATCTATGGTTACAGCATCCATTGATAAGGCTATATCTGCAGGTACAGTACGCCGGCAATGTCATGTTTACTGATGATCAAGATTTTCTCTGTAGCCAGATGACAAGCGTATAAGGATATGGCGTAAACAAGGAACACGCAATCAGCCCCAAAACATCACCGAACATCACGCATTCCGAGGCGGAAGCATTATGGTGTGGGCAGGGATTTCATTAGGATACCGCACCGACCTGCACATCTTTAAACGGGGTTCTGTGACGGCTGTCCGGTATCGAGATGAAGTCCTAGAAACATTGTGAGATTGTACGCTGCAGCAGTTGGCCCTACTTTTGTTTTAATAGACGATAACGCACGTCCCCATAGAGCTGACATCGTCGATGACTACCTGGAGAGTGAAGGGATTGCGCGTATGGCGTGGCCAGCATATTCGCCCGACCTTAATCCCATTGAAAATCTTTGGGATGCTCTCGGCCGTGCTGTATCTTCACGTTTCCACCTCCAGCGACTCTTATTTGAGCTGGAAACTGCTCTACAAGAAGAATGGCGATTGCTTAATTCTGGCGGTGGTTGACCACCTAATTGAAAGCATGGTCAGAAGGTGTAACTTTGCATACAGATGAGGGGGGATCACATACCCTATTTAATGTCTTTTTTTCATTTTATGCTGTTTATTTTCACTTTATACATAATTCTGTTTAAGTCTCCAGTATGACATTATCTGATAACATACAAAAATTTAATATTGTTTTCATTTCTGTATATAATTATTGATTTTGTTTTATGTACAAATATATATGCTACTTTACTGCCGAATTTTTGTGTCAATCAAAGCAGTATTTGTTGTGTTTTTTGCATTTTACATCTTCCGTGCTTAACTTTGGAAGTGAGTGTTAAGATAAATCTAATAACCTTGCTATAGTACAGTTACTGGGACACAGAAAGTAAGAGATCCGTAAATTGTAGCAACTTTAAAACAAATAAAATAATGCCTTTTCTCATCCCTTATATTAAATGAATGCGTTCATGTGGCGATGCACGCCTAAAGTTTGAAAATCAAGCTTAGAATGATTCCTTAAACTACATGAATAACTATTTTGTGTGACGAAACAACTTTTTTTACTATTTATAATATAATGTTCTTTCGTCAAAAAGTTATTCATAGTAAAGAACTTTTGCACACTTTAAAATGAAGCTAGATATTTTCGAAATTTTTTGAAAAGAACAAAAAAATGGGTTTGCCCAACCATGAGCTTATAGACAAATGTTATTGTAACAAATTAACTAATTACATAGAAATAAAGCATTGTGTTACATACATGCCCATATAGAAATATATACAGCAGGGCTTATGGTGCATGAAAAGACAACTTTCGGAGAGTTCGCAAACAAAAATATTCCTTGTGTATGCGAAAA
>BMAO01015538.1:0-95875 GCA_019973975.1 Trichonephila clavata | reverse complement strand
CAACATACTAGGAGATCTCTCCCAACTGATCGAGCTGAAACAATGTCTAAATTGTCTGCGAAACCCAAACAGGCTTCATACCTGGCCACTCATCATCATCCCTAAAATAATATAGAGGCAGACAAAAACACTCTCTAGCTGGTGTTTGACTGCCATGGTTTATCCTTTGTTATAATGCAAACCTAATTTAAAAACTTCCAGCCATGAAAATGGAGAAATATATCAAGCCAGAAAATCTGATAGGAAAACTATGAAAGGAGCACATTCTAAAGATTCAAAGAAAATTAAAGGAGGAAAATAAGCAAAGAGGAGAAAAATAAGGTACAAAACTGGCCAGGCTGACTTGATGAGGCAAAATATACAAAGCTTACCATCCTAGTAAACTCTGAGATGAACTGGTGTCTTTTCCAAGAATACATGACAGGTCCTTACTTTTCATTCAAAGGAACAGAAATTGACATATTCATACATTCCGTGTATACTGAAGAGAAAGTTCCTTGAAATATTCATCAGACACGAATAAAAATAGAGCCGTAAGAGCGGCGCAACTTTCATTAAATCTATTTATTGACTTGCAACAGATGGAAGGAATAGACTGACCCAAAGTGATTCTATGAATATCCAAAGGAACGGGTTGATTGAAATGTTGCAATTTTGTTTCAGGTGGCTCAGTGCGAAAGGCACATAAAGAGATCAAGCTGTGCTGGGAAGAATTTCTGAGCATATACAAAAATCATAAATCTATGTCTAAAACATAAAAAGAGCCTTCAGATGAGCCTTGATACTATTTTTCATGTAGATTGAACTTGACCTGGGGCCTAGCAAATCAGGTTTACACAGAAGAGCAAAACACCAATTGAAACTTTTCTAGAAACTGCCATAACCTGCACAATGGTCCTATGTGACTGAGGAGTCTTATCCTGTACTTCTTTTCTGGTGCAAATTACTAAAGTATGAACCTTTCAAATTTTAATTTTATTCTGAGATGAAATACCTCTAGCTGAAATTGAGATATCCTGGAGATTGAGGCTAAAAGGATGTCAGAGAAGAAATCTTTATAAATCCATTGATCATCGTGCAAAAATTTATATCTTAAACAGGGCTGGTGAAAAATCTCCACTTTGTAGAAGATAACGGCTGATTAGATGCACAATAAACTTTGCTTGATGGTAGTTTTAGAAAAGGTAAGACAAGAGATCCAAAGCCGGGAATTTTTCAAGCACCAACCTAATACATAAAATATATTAAATTCCCACAACAGAAACATAAAATAGGCTCTGTCATTCTTTTGAGTAATGCATTGAAAGTAACATTTGTGAACTTTAATCTGATACTTGTTAAAAATTAGGTTGACATGGAATGGCAGCATTCAATGAAGCTCTTCGAAATGTCGCATACCGAGGCATTAACAGCTCATATTTTCAGTGGGACAGATTCTGTATAAGTAGACAAGGATATTATAGTCAATCCCAAGATAGGAACAAATTAGAGCTA
Organism: Trichonephila clavata; assembly: GCA_019973975.1. NCBI lineage: Eukaryota > Metazoa > Arthropoda > Arachnida > Araneae > Nephilidae > Trichonephila > Trichonephila clavata. Next base: position 94,381 of record BMAO01015538.1, on the reverse strand, counting down.
AAAATTCTTCAAAATCAGATTTACCATTGAGAAAATAGATTAACAAAACATCCTGACATTTGGGTGCTGGAAAACACATGCATGGCTTTGAGAAACTGGGTGAAAGAAAAGAAACTTGAAAGTGATGAGAGCTGGTTTATATTTGTGCAAGAGCAAAGCAGACTTGTAATCCAGAATGGATGATGGAGATTTGAGTATCAGAAATGCAATTATCTCAAACAGGCTTTAAAAAGGTGCACCTTTTCGTAGAACCGACCAACTGGAAGCACTTAGCACCACTGCAAGAATGATACATCAACTATATTGACTGAGTTTGGCTATTCTAAAATGTTTGTAAAGTTAGCGATGGAAATGATAAAGTTTGAAAATTCAGAGATACTGGTTATGATGGAATGCTTGGAAAACGAAGAAGACGAAAAGCTCTGACCATTTAAGAAAAGTCTAATTAAAAAGAAAAATTACAGAAGTCTGCATTTAATTTCAGGAAAAAGGGTACGTCGAATGAATATGATAGGGCACGACTAATCCAACATTTATTCAAGTAAAATCCTTTACAGATAAAGAAAATACACTAAGCCGAAAGAAGACTTTTATCAACAACTAATCGTCTAAAAATTTAATGAGAAATGCATGGTTGATTTATTTTATACACAAAATTTGATAAAGAGAAGACACATGTGTGCATTTATATTTTACTGATTTAATAAAATCTATATTTCTGTAAATCTTTCATTCTGTAGTGAATGAATAATTTGAAGAACGATTTATAGCTTAATAGCAAACCTCCAAAGTTTGGCTATCTTAATGCCTTTATAGTCACTGAGAGAGGGGTGTCTGAGGTCTGGATCTTCTGAGCTGAACTCTCTGTCACAAGATTTTAACTAGAACAAGTGACTCTGCCCTTTGCTGCATGATGAGAATTACTGATACGGGTCATGCCAGTAGGCCTGAACTCTGTCCTGGAGTCTCCTTCCTGAGGCGAGGCATGTTTGCCACAGCCAGGTTATCCACCACGCCATGCCCATTGGTTAAAAGAGTCTCAGCCAGCTGCCTGCTGCTTCTCCTCAACGCTAAGACGGTACAATGAAGACGAAACTAAATGAGACATCAATAATTTTAGATTTTGATACACTGATTCTTGAGAATAAAATCTATGCAGGGATCCAAAGTCTGTATCAAATTGGAAAGCATCTCTGCAGACACCAATCCCAAAGGCATGACATTCTCCTGGCTGGTGAGCTGATCATCCAAGACTACATGCATTTTACAAGAATTACCAATCACCTTTGTGAAAATTTACTGTTAAAATAAACTTAATTGAAATTGTATCTCATGGAGAAAGCTGGATTTTGAACTGTCTGCTCAGGTAGCAGAGTGCTGATTACATGAATACTATGAACATGGATTTTTGAAAATTCTCCATGTACCAATGAGTTCAAATACAAAGGTTGCTATGTGTAATGAATATTTTATTTAAGCATAAATATATTATCTGATAAATTTTGAGAATCTAAGTAATTGTAGACTTTTTATGCATCCTTCTACCGGCAAAAGAAAACTTTCGTAGCTTTTGGAGTTTAAATTTTTCAAGCATTTATTTTGGTGTAGCTTGCACCAATGAGCAAACAGGTTTGTCTCCATAATCAGCAAGAAGTACATTCAAAGCTCAGCAAAACAGTTTTCACAGCAAGATGTAAATCTGTAAGAAACGTGACTTCCTTGCACTTCGTTGTAACTTTGATACTGGTTATACAGACAATTCACTAAACTTTCAATAAGAGCATAGATTGAAAATTCTCTTCATTCACAAAGATGGAATTTGGTACATTTCCTATTCTGGATTTGGAAATATAACAACAAATGGGAGGCTAGAGGGCTAATGCGATTGCCTGATGATAGTCCAATCCACTCGTGGATTACGCTTCTGCAATCTCGAGTATTTCTGTTTTTAAATTTTGTATTATCCATGAACTGAAGTTGGCTGAATTCTTCTCACTCTTACTCAAATATAATCTCAGGAGAATGCAATGCAGTATCAAGGTGATATGAACGTACTACCAACAAAACATGTACCCTCAGTTTTTCATACTAGTCAGTATCTCACATCACAGGCCTTATTTGTAAATTATAGTATCGGGGTTTCATAATGGATTTCATGAGTTTTGTTAGATTGCTGAGAGCATATATATACAGAGACTACTTAATCAGCAGCATATACATACGGAGGTGGAGCAAAAATGAGACTGGTCCAATATTCTTCAGTAGCATTGGGATGATCTATATGGTTCCTTCTACTAACTTCCACTAACCGTACTTTGGAATTGGACTATAATTTTTCACCAATTTTCCGAAGACAGGTAAAGTGCATTATGCAAATTGCTTAATATATGTTCATTATTCACGAGTTTGAGTGAAGTGAGAATATATTGATGTATGAATAGATGAGAAGTGGAATAAAGAGGTTGTGAATGTATACGTAAACAGGTACGGAGCGAGAAGCTAAGATGGCAAGTGATTAAGTTTAACTGGCTGAGATGTGTTATGTCCACGTTAAAAGTAAGATTGCTAGATTTTCAGGTACTACTTGACCAAGATAGAGTTAAATTAGATGGTCATTAAAATAATAAGCTCTGTATAAAGTGACTTACTATTAGATCAAGATTAATTATATTCCCAGGCCAGCTCTGTCTCAATTCTCGTACTTGACTATCAAATTATTCATTTAGAGTATTGTGTCTGAGTAGTGATAAATAAAGAATTGAACACCAGAGAATGTCTGGATCATTTAGTCCCTCCTGCACTTCTAGCTGGGCTCATGGCAGAAGGGATGCAAATGGCAGTGCAGAATCAGTTCTCCGTGACATGACACCTTCAGCATTCACATACTGCTGCATTCAAATGGCTACTGCTGCACAGTTCTGGAACGAGGTTTTGAAATGGAGGATTATCAGCTTTGCCTGAACTTTCCAGGCTGAGAGACAGCACTGTGTGTTTAAGTTTGTACTGTGTGCTTTTTGTACTCCACCCATACAAAATTGTTCGTTTTCACTGTATTCTTCCTGAATTCAATACTTTGAGAGGGTCCTATGTACTGGTACCAGGATTACATGCATTTTGTTTGAGCTACAAGAAGTTAACTGAAGTGGGGTCGATACGCAGCTCAAAACCTGGGGAGCTTGATTCTCCTGAGGTGTGGGGCAGTGCCTGGTTCCGCTTCAGCAAGATCAGAACTGTGAAATAAAAATGTGGGAGGTGCAGAGCAATAAGGGAGGACCTACATCAGAATATTTTTGTTGGTTTGTGAAATCACACATAGCCTGGCATAGTCTTGGTGCATGAGTCACTCAGCACTCAACAATTTGAATTTTTCTAATTGTTTTCACGAAGTCTTTTAGTGTTGATGAATAATCTGAACTGATGTGAAGGAACTCACTAATATCAATGTGAATATGCACAGCCTGAATGAGCCCAAATTTGGCGCCTGTACTTTCTACTATCTTCTGCCGTTAACCTTTACTTTAAAATCCAAGCATATCTAAAAAGATGACACAAAGTTCCATTTTCATAAGAAATGTTTTCGTGGTTGGTTCCTGTTTCAAAGAAATTTGACGCTGATTCGATAGTTTGGGCATAATGGTTGCAAAATAATGAAGCAGAGGTCCAACAGTGACCATCATCGGTTAGGCAAAACTGGCCACATGGATAAGGGAGGTGTGTGGGATGACATAATCAAAACAGTTGTTGCCAACACCACTCTTTTCAAGCCACATTTTGCTACTTTTGTCACATCTTGTATAGAAGTCCAGTAGCTGAGTGGCAAGACATCTCACTTCCGCATCACATGTCAGAGGGTCAAACCCTGGCTAAGGTACCACTCTTCCATTTTATCCCTTCTGTGGCTGATAAACACCATCAGTTTGTTTGAGAACTAACATTGGGGTCAGTCAAACACCCTGACTGAACATCTGCTCTGAACTTCTGGGCCCATGGTCACGTAACTGAGATGAGAGCCTGAAAAGTGCTTCTGCATATATGCAGAGATAGAGAAGATATTACATATATGAGGGAGGGAGATGAGATGATAAACTACAAAATATTATTTTTATTCAGACAGATCTGTTTTAGCAATTTCTTCTTTACAATTCTCATGCTCAATGGAATATAAGCAGATCATTTAAGTTAGGTTTTAATGATATACCTTTATCAAATTTGAAAATAATTTTTGCATAACCCTTTCCAATAAAAATCCCTAAAATAAATATTATTAAAATAATCGAAATAAATGATAAATATAGTCACTAACAAAATTTGAAACACAAAGAGTGGGTCTTAATTATTTGTTTAATTTTAGAAAATCTAAATAGAAAAGAACCAGTTTTCATCTGAATAGATAAACAAACTATTACTAATAAGATTACATAATAATATTTTAATATTTGAAGATTTAAAATATAATTAGCATTCAAGTGCTCTGAGTGAAGGGTGTACCGGTAAATGATTTACGTAAAAGATCTATTATAGACTTAATAAAACGCGGGAAACAATAGCATGCACACCACTTGTACCTCAATCGCTCGGAAGGTACAATTGCAGCTGTTAAATATTTTATAAAAGTAAGAAATCGTCTGTAAGCACAATTGCTTAGGCTATAAATATTATATCTGCCAAATAAATGTTTAAAATAGAGTTTCACGTGAACTCGACAATAACATAATAAACTTTTCAAGCTATGGTGGATATCTGTTTTTACTTGAACTGGCCTATTATACACTAAAAGTTTTTCATAAAAACTACATAATTCTATTATTTTAAAACGTAGAATTGAAATAAGGAAATTTTCGAACACATTCTTAATGCCTGAATAAGAGGAAAATATATACGAAAAAAATACAACAAAAATGAGCTACAAAATCAAATTTCTTCAAAAAGTTTACCGTTGGAAATTATAAATTAGTAATAAACGTAAATGAGAGTCCCTTGAAAGTTTTATTTTATATTATATTAAATAATAACGTCCGTCTTTTCTTTAATTTATTTGATGTTATTTTTATGAATCGATTCCAAAATTCAGAGAAGAAAATGTGTTGTAAGGAAACGTAATTGAATCTTTCGATTTTCATATTACAAGGTCTAATAAATTAATATAGCCTCTAATTATACATAAATAAGGTGATTTGAGTAAAATTTAAAGTTGAGAAGAGCATATACTCCAGCATTTCTTATAGAATAAGAATAAATAATACTTAAAATAATAAAAGCTAACCAAAACTTTTCTTTAAAACATCGATATTTTCAAAGTTTGAAACAAAAAGATACCGAGATTTGATCAAAGTTCTGACTGAGCCTAGAATGGGAAAATTTTTGCAAAGCCAGCTTCAAATTTAACATTAAGGACCCAATATTCACCATTTAATGCCTCCTATTGGGAATAACAATGTATTGTCTAAATAACAATATGCCCTGATTAAAGTTACAATACGACCTTTAGTTCATTTTGACTGGCGTATAAAACGTCTCAGCAACCATGAGGCATTAATTGCACCAGAGGCATGGTACGCCTTGGTTCTGCGAAGATCTTCTGTGCACCATTCAGCTATCCGAAGGTTTTGGAGTGCAGTTTAAAGGACCTGACAGAGCATGTGACAGATTTACTTATTTCAGAGATTGCATTTATTCCTTTCAACACCCTCTCAATAAATACATCACATACGTATGTAAGAAACGGCGGCATTGGGAGCGCATCCTGCATCTTTAATAGTCACATGGGATTAATATAAACCATACAAATATCACCAGCCAGTACTAACTTTGTATAATTTTGTTTATGACAAGACCTGTACTGGTAATTATTGAACCTGTTCTTGAATTGCTATTTTAACTTAGGCTCTTAAATTAATTATAGAATGACACTGGCAGAAAATGACATTTATAAGTGCATTATACTGCATTAATGCATTTTATTTTCATTATAATGAATAAATTTTATTTGTTTATTTTTACAAATTATTAATATTTTGTAATTTTTGTTTTCTGAATTCTACAGACACTCTGCACCCCTCTTTAGGTTTTCTGCCCCTAGGAAGTGCACCTACAGCTTGAGAAACTCTGGTAGAGTGGCTATGATATAATTCTGTTACTGGTGTTAAATTTAGCTTTTAAAAGCATTTGTCCTAAATCAAGTGGTCCGTGGGTCACCACGGCGTCGTATCTTGTAAGCGGATACATTTAGTAACCGGAAATGACGAAATGTTGAAGAATATGTATAGCAGTAACGAAACGGATTTTAGAAGTGATCTTGACGTTTAGGGGAAGGCAGGAAAGGCTGACGAGGAACACTAGAAAATCTGCAGATTTCACAAGAAGAATCCATTGAAAAGTTTTGGTGGTGGTGCGTAGAACGGACTTCAAAGAACGATGGGCTGAAAGAAACAACCGTTTGTTGATCCTCCCACCTGATTTCACCCATGTGATTCTGAATGCTCTGGTGAACTAATTTTGCTTCTGTGGTCGACTTTGCAACCTGAAGATGAAATTGCGCGCATCGCAAGTTGAAGTAGCGGATTATTATTAAAATGATCCCAGAAATACTTTCAATGACCTTTAACGGTGGAAAACCTTGTTGTTAATAAAGCAATTTAATTAGAAGAGAATGTATTCCAGCAATGAATTATTTTTAATTTATAGATCTAGTCCATGACTCGAACTTACTCTTGGCTAAAAATAAAATTAGGTAAGTTTTTAAGAGTATGATATACTTTTATAAATCTAAGAAAAATTATGTATGTGAAAGGCTATTATTTTAGAAAATATCACGCGTAACGTAAAACTTACTTAATATTTCTTATGGAAATGCTTTTTATCTCATGCATGAGAATCTTAAAATTATGATTGTATTTAAGCATTTACATTTTCAGTTCATTTCTTTATATATCTAGCTGAAAATTACTATTTTCAGCCTCGAGATAAAATTAACTCTTTGAGATCCCTAGCATAATCATCTCTATTTCATTTATCTTGATGCTTATTATATAAATAACCACCTTATTTTACTAATCAGAACAAAAATAGCAGTTCAGACTTGTAAAATAAAAGAAAATTTAATTCTAACAAGGGTGAAAAAGAAAGAAATATTGAATCCAAAAGAAAAATCTCATTAAACTGCTACTCTTTCTTGATTGAGAAATAAAGTTTATCACCAACAGAATTGAATAGATGGAAAGTGCAGGGGAAAAAAATAGGAGTTCTACTAACTAAAGAGTTCAGTCTATGCAATTAATGATAAAATGGCCTTCTACAAGTCTCAAATCTAAAATTACAAGAGAAAGGGAATTCATATTTTAAGTTATTAGCATACAGATAACAAAATCGAAATGGAAAGCTTTCTACACCTTAATTTGGGTCTAGCTTGGAGAAAAGTCAGCATTCTAGTTATAATCCAAATATATTGTTTCAAATTGTTTTGTACTGTAATAAGACAAAGAAAGACGTTTCACTTGGAAAATATAAATATGTTTTTAATGCTATCAGGCATCTTATCACTTGTTATCCATTTAAAATTAATATATAAAATTTGAACACAAAACTGACAAACATTAATAGAGGAATTTGACATAACTCTGATAAGAAATTATTTATGCTTTCTGGATACATCCATACGTAAGATAGTTTTTTTCATGGATACCCTTTGCCTTATTTTGAATTTCTTGAAAACAATATTTATTAACAGATGTTTTGTTAAGTAGATGATATATTATTTTGAATAAGTAACACACATGTTTTTCAAACTAGGGCGTACTCTTGGGAAGTGATATCCTTGCAGAGGGGGCAAAGGAGACATTGGGAAGCTGGAAAACAACAGACATTTAAAGACACTGCATTAAAATAGACAATTAAAGACGGAATTCTAAAAATACACATTTGTTAATTTATATAAGAATTTATGAATATTTATACTGATCATATATTTTATAATATTTTAAAAACTATGAAAATACTAAGTTAGCTACTAAATTAAGAGAAAATTTAATAGTTACCAGTGACCTGGATTATACAAAATATCATAAAAGCTACTTTAATTTTGGATGAGACTTGAAATGGTTTATTATTTTCTTAAATGACAGTTATGAATGCTGATCAATTCTAATGCCACCTTTTTAACATTTAAGAAGGCTGCAATGGCTGAAGGGGAGAAAGGAATAAATAGCAGCAAATTAATTTGCAAATACAACGACTGTCCCATTGCATTCCAAGTTTGAATACTCTTATGAAGAAAAGTACAGAGATCGTGACTTCAAAGACGTATATATTGTCTTGGGGCAGCACTACACTGGTGACAAGGAGACGTTTATATACAGTGGCATTTAATAAAACTGATCACGTCTGGAGTAATTTTTACAAAATATTGCATCAAAACATTATAAATGCCTTAGGATTAGCCACCTAATAAAGAGGCTACTATATTTAATTATCAAAATTTAAAATAAATTATCTGAATTTTACATAACCCAATTATATGAAATTTTATAAGAACAAAGAAATAGAGAAAAGTAATAAACATATATTAGCAAAAGCATTACTAAACAAATTAGATGCATTTCTATCTAGAAATGTACTAAAATTTTAATTTTTATTAAAATTTGAAATTTTAGATTGATTGAGTAAACATTATAAGAAATGTTACATTTTGTATGAGACTACTATTTAAATAAATGTCATAACTCCTAAAAAGATCTGATTAACAAAATATTTTAGCATTCTAAAAATAGAATATAAATATCACAGGTCTTAAAAATTTTATAGAAATACATCTGTAATATTTTGAGTTATTAGACTCGGCCATGATAGATTTGGACTTAAATGCCCATTCTGTAACCAAAACCCACCTGGCTTTCTAAATGAAATTGATTGCAACTGGTCTCAGTAGTGTAGAAACAAAACAAAGTATGCTCATAAAGTCAAAAGAGGCCTCTATCTAATAAAAATAAAATAAAAATATAAAAATATCTGCCTTGACTGTAATCTATCAGCTTTCAACAAATGTCTGAGTTTCAGAGAAAAGTCAGCCAAAGGATTTGAAGCGTCAAAATTGAATCAGTACATATTGGTATGGATAAAAGATGAAAATTGAAGTGATTGAATATTAAATATTTAAAGTTTGAGGAAGCTAATCATACACACTTATAGAGTATCTGTTGAAATAAGATGAGGTTGTCTAAACTGGCCAAACATATGATGCAAGCCTCAAGTTTGGTTTTTAAATGTAAAATCATTGTGAAATTAACATTTGGTTATTATCTATCCAGCTGCCACGGAGGCATAGACAGTAAAAATGGCTGTAATGCCCCCAAATAAGTTTAAATAATATATTGGAACATTTAGTGCTAAACAATATGTATGTAGGAGGTACACCTGGAATCATATAGAGAATTTGGTTTCAAATGCCGTAGTAGAGTGAGAGCATGGCAAAGAAAAAGAGAAAAGAAGAGGTTATAAATACATTTAATGATAGATTTGATTGAAGTACGTACCACAACAGACTGAAATTAACCAAAGTCGTTTGGAAGCCTGCATTGATAAAGAAATCTTGAGTTTCAAGATTCTATGTCACGTATCCTCCCAGAAGCCAAATATACGCATATCGTTTTCCCATCGAAAGAACGGGGTCTCATTCACCGAAAACTTCAGTAGATCCCTGAATAGCCCATGCACTTTCAAGAACACTCATTTACAACCTGTTGTAAGCCAGTAATGTACAAAACATATATCTTCTTTTAAAAATGATGAATGTATTATGAAATAGTACTTCAGCAGCATGTGCCGTTTACATTTTGCATTTTGATTTTCTACAAAATACTAATTGGTAATTTATTTACCTGAGCATGTTAAGTTCTAACTAAGAGAAGCTTATTATGCAATAATGATATGCAATATCAGAAATAAAATATTTTTAAATATCCTCATACCTTCATGTAACAATACAAAAACTACATTCTTAAATCTGACTTTTCTGTAGCATTACAGAAACTATACTTCTAACCTTACTTTATGCAACAATACATACAAAAATTAGATTCACCTATTTTTATATACTTTTACATATACTAAATTTAAAATACTTTATGTAGCATTATAGAAACTACATTCTTAAATCTTATGAATCAAACCTTTGAAAAGAAAATGAAAGGAGATATTCTTAAATGATAAACAAGTATACATGCAAGGTCCAAACCTTGTGAATGACTATGTTGATATAAAATTATTTTTACCAAGTATAACTGAAATATTACTGATAAAAGAGTCAAACTTTGCATTATAAATGACAATTGAATTATTTTCCAAATATTTTAGGCATGACTTTCAATCTTCCCAGTTTATTTCTGTGAAGAACAGCAATTTCATCAACAAAGTCAGGAAGCGTGCAACAAACTGATCGGCCGACCAGATGTGTTGGCAGTTCGCGGACTTGTCATGAATAATATAACGAATCCTGGCTCCTTTGAATATTAATAACTTTGAACCATTCTTGGTGGAAGCACGTTTCTTGGACTTTAAGACTAACTGCAGTGGAGAACTGGATGGAATTGCTAAATGAGAATTTCTTCGTCATGAAAGTTTGTTTATAATAAGAAGCAGTATATAGATGTGGTAATTTTAGCAAATACAAATAAATTTTTTTGAAGATAATTATGTATATCGCCTATTCCATATTATATACACGTAAAATCTTAGATATATCATGATTTAAAACATTTTTCTTTAATTTTTTTAGTAAGCTTAAAGATATACGTGTTTTAATAAATTTCAAACTTGACTGTGTGACGGATCTATGTGCGGTTCTACTAACCCCTTGGGGATTCTTCTTGGGAAACAATTTTATCAACCAACTTTTACCGAGTAAGGAAGCGTGATTAAGCAAATTAAGTATATTATATAAATTCTGTATTCGCGAGTTTGAAGAGCTAGTCGGCAAGTCAGTTGGAGAGTTAGTTGGCAAGTTAGTTGGCGAGTTAGTTGGTTAGTTGGAGAGTGAAGAATCGTGGAATGATTAAGTGCATTTGGAGTTTATCAATGGGAGATTGCTGAGAGTGGATCAATTGACGGTGACTAAATCCAGATAAGGATCGCCTTCAAAGTTCAAGTGTAGGACTCAACTTCATAAAACTACAGGTATCGTGATCCTTATTTAAATAGAAGTTAGCTTATTAGTGTGCGACGTAGTTTATATTGAGCGTGTTTAAGCTATCGTGGAGTCAGTTGAGGGTCCATATTATTATCTCTAGACTATTGAGTCTCACTTCCGCACTCTACTATCTGATCTGTTATCTTAATTAGATTGTTATTGTGTCTGCTTGATATTTTGGTGACAATAAAAATAAATTAGAGAGCATCATGTCTACTGATTATTCAGTTTCTCCCACACACCTAGCCGAGTCTGAGGGTAGGCAAGGAGTTTCAGAGGGAAGCAGAAACCGGCAGGTATTACAACTGTTTCTTGTGTTATTTAATGGAAGTACGAGTTATAGGTAAAATCCTATTAGCTGCTGTTTTACACATTTTTATTTATTCGAGATTTAACACTAGAACATCCGTCGGTGTCGATTGGACACCGTAGCCTATATAATTTATTCTCATTTCCGCAATTTTGCAGATAATTGGAAAAGTTTTCGTGACATTTAATAATTTTCTATGGAGATAACACAGAAAAAGTATTGTGATTCTAGGTCATTTAGGAGAGATTTTACAATTAAATATACCTGGAACGTCCTCTGGTGTCGTTTAGACACCAACTCAAGTTATCATTATAAAAAGCTGTCGTTCATCAAAAGATAGTTCACTAAGTAGATACCATTAGTAAAACAAACTTCCGGAAGTAATATAGCACATTTATTTGACCTTAAATGCAGTGTTACCGGGATAACAGCGGAAATGTCAGTTATTCTAAAATCGTTGAGTCTAAGTGTTTCGTTACATAGCATTTGTTTATCTGCACATAAAAAAATTAATTTGATTTTCGAATTTAGTGCAAAGCAGACACTCTGAAGCGATGGCTCGTAGAAAAGGTCTAAGCCCCGACGAAGTTGCTAACTTGCTGCGAGAGTTTTCTGAGTACGAATCGGATGGTGGTTAGCTGTTTTTTTCTAATTTGCATTCCGCTGAAGACATTAGATTGAGTGAAAGTGCAGATGTATAATTATTCTGCAGATGTGCAGAATGTAATTAATAATAATTCAGTAAATCCTGACGTATGACACAGAATAAATACCGCATAATAGTAAAAATCCTTGAAAATTTGCGACAAAGCAGTGATCCAACAAGATTCGATAAATATAGCGTCAACGTCAGTTTTTTATGATATAAAGGTTCATAATATATGAAAATTACATGAAATGTTATTAAAAAAACAAAACCATACTGAACAGTAGTCCTGCAATTATTTAGTTATAATTATTTTATATTGCGGTGTGGAAATGACGCCAGTGGACGTTTTAGCGTAATCGAAATCCTGGACGTTCTAGTGTTAATTGATTCTTCATCTTCCCTTTTACGTATCGAATAAAGTTCACTCTTGGAGTGACTTATATTCTAGATACGCACTATTTAAAATATAAATCACTCCAAGAAATATGCAATATTTTTCAATTTCTACTACATATTAGCTCCCTCCCTCCCTATAATTATATATTTATTTATATAAATATATCTTGCTCAAATTTTCAATCGTTAATGAAATACTTTCTATTCAACATTCAAAGTAGGAATTGACTCATTTTTTTTTATATTACTTGTTTAAGGGGACCATTAAAACTAATTTCTTAAACTGTAAGCTTAATTAGCTGAAAATGGAATCAATATAGTAAATGATTATTATATTTCACAAAATTTAAATATGTTTTTTAAAATAAACTGTTATAAACTAATTTTTTTTAAAAAAAATTATATTTGTAAATTTTTTTTTAAAATTCTCTTTGCGCATTAGTTCTTAAGATATGTGCATAATTTTTGTTTTATTTATAGATGAACTGCAATAAAATATATCAGTGCATGGATTTTAAATTCAAAATAAAATTTGATGAAGAAAAAGATAAATTATTTATATTATATGAAATATTTCACCAATTATCACACATTCAGGGTATTCAAAACAACACAAAATATGATCCTTTAAACATTTTAGAAAACTAATACACAAATTTGTGAATTATATAATTTTTCATAAGTTGTGTGAAAACTTCAGAGATATGACGTAATTTAAAACTCAAGAAGTATTTTACGTTACAATGAAAATGGAAAATTTACCGAGCTAAGAAAAGTGCATTTTAAACTTTAATTTGAGCAAAAAATTAAAAAAGAAATTTGTAATTACTAATCATAATGACAAAATTCATTGACAGAACTATTCTATGATATATAAGGAATGCTATTAGTATAAAAAAAAATCAAAATTGCAACTTTGACCAAAATTTAAGATTGTGAAATTCTACCATCTCTTTAATACTAAAGTTGAAAAATCAATATTTTGAATGTGTATGATGTCCTATTCCCTTAAAATTTATATGAGTTTTATTGTCCCACTCCGCATAGCTTAACTGTTGTTATGATTAAATATAGAATGTTTATGTTATTAAAAATCAAGCTGCATTCATTCTATAAATAAGGGTTTGTAACAATAAACGAATATATCTGGCATGACACCTACATATGTTTTCGAATTCTATTATTATTATTTTTCAGTTGTTCGAAGAAAGGTATTCAAAAACAAAATTTTTCATAAACTTTGGCTTAAGAAGAAACATAACAAAAAGACAGCAACACAAGAACTGAAGAGGAGAATAATTTAGTACGTAAAGGGCGAATTTTTAACTCAAACACCACACTCTTGTGTTAAACTTAATTTCCATCCAATATATTCATTAGAGCTTACACTTGTAGGTGAAGTTTTTAAAATTATCGATTGTCTGCTGTATAGGAATGAAACATGAAAGATGCAGTAGCGAGACACAAAACTTTCCAAAATTTAATATTATTTTTCTTCTACAACCACTCTGTCAGGAGGAATTGAATATTTTAAGTTCTCAAACTCCTTCAAGGAGGAAAACTGACAAGGCTATGTGCTTTAAAAAACAAAATAGGAAATGTAAGAAAAAAAACACAGGCTGAAGCAGAAATCCAATAAATTTAAAATCTTGATGTTTCTTAAGCTAAAACTTGGCACTCTCAATTCTTGTTTCTTTTAAAAACGTCGATAGCAGCCTTTTATTATTATAGGATGTCTGAGAAAATGTTGAAAAAAATGTTCCATAAAAGGCTTATGTTTTGAGAAAAAAAATTAAAATTCGATATTTAGAGATCCTAAAAAAATAAGTTTGCATTTTATTGATAAGCTACTTTAATTTTTAGTTTTAAGGCATACTTCTGGGAAGTTAGATAGTTTAAAAATGTATTACTTGATAATCTTCACAATAACCGTTCAGAATGTATAATGAAGAGTTCAGTATCTTTTGTAGAAACGGATTTAAATAGATAAGAGAAATAGTGCAGAGGATAGAAAACGAAATGCAATGTAAAAAAAATCATTGATCTGACTAAAGTGTGCGGAATATTAGTTTAAGTATTACTTAGTGAGAGAAACCAAACATAATTAAATGTACTATTTTGTGTGGTTACCACTCGAGCACTTGGATTTTCGACCAATCGAAGTAAATGATTTTTTTATTGACCAAATATGTGCTGAAATTACAATACATGGCAGTTTTTTAAGATTTATCAACTACTATTTATTTATTCAGTTTTTAAGTGTTTTGTTTTTTCTACTTGCTTTCAGATTTTTTTTTTTAAATGGTTGTATATACCAGGTAAGATTCAAAAGTTAACAGACTGAGACTATAACAGTGGCTCTCAAACTTTCAATACTTGCGACCCAATATTCAATCATAATTTTCAACGCGCCCTCCATACGATAATAATATATTGAATTCGATAATACTATACTTTGACGCTAAAGCTGCAAGATGATTTTAACCTCTTAAGTAACACCGGCGTATGTAAACATCTCGCTCAGTCAGTGCTTAAATTGGCCCAGACGTATATATACGTCTTTCAAAAATACGATCTTTTCTGTTCGCTGCTATCCATATAATTATTCCGATGGCTTTGGAATGCAATAAAATGACCTTAACAATATTTGCGAAGGATTTACTTATTCAAAGGATTTTCTTATTTACTCTCCCCCCCCTAATACACCACATACGCGTGCATACGTTCAAAACGGGGGCATTGGAGAGCGAATCCCATAACTTTTAAGGCCAGTCAGTAGGGTGAAAACCTTCGGGAAATCGATTTTGAGTTTTTAATATTTCTAAAATACCCAAATCAGGACCTTTCCAATGATATAACATACTTGCCATTTTATTAATCAGAAGTATGTTAAAAAGATTTTAAAAAAATAATCAGCTGATGAGCCACGCCCCCTTGACAGATAGAAATGTAAACATTGACTTTTTAAATCTGAGAAGCTCTTACAAAGCCACTCTCTGTTTTATTTATTCATACGCAATTAACTCTAGAAGGACTGCAATCGTAACTGTTAGGATTGTTTACCTATTTTGGAGCGCAGACACGTTTATCCTGTTTGCATTTAAGATTTAAATATTTAAAATTTCTAAAATTCACAAATTTTTAAATTTTTAAATTTTTTTTCTTAATATGCCTAGATCGAAAAAAATATTTAAAAAAACATAAAGGTGCATTTTAAGGTGACAGAACACCTTTAAAACTCAATTTTCGGTCAAAATATCGATTTTTCGTTTTTGATCAAATATTAAAATTCAATCTTTTATCTTTCTAAATCTGTAAAAATTTTGTTTCTAGCTTAATTAGAAGCCAAGTTACAGCTTTTTTAATATTACTTGATCATGAATTTCTCTGACCGGAAATGCCTTTCTGCTAACCGGAAGTGGCCCAAATTGTTTGTTTACGTTTCTCTTTCATGGTATATGACATGAAATATGAAAATTAATATACAAATATTTTGTCAGAAATTAAAATAGAATATTTGAGAATAAATATAAATGTATTTGGAAATACATTTTTCCTTTTTTATGTAGGAAATCTGGCATCAAATTTGTTGTTTAGTGACTTTGTTTACATATATGTTTGATTTTCATACTGAAAGAATCGACAGCGTAGAAATTTAAAAAATAATTCTATTCTGTTTTATTTTTGCTTGAAAATGGTTAAAAGTATTGCTAGAAAGCGTAAGAGACAATTTTATGGAAATAAATACACAAAAAGTTCCGAAAATAACAGCAATTCAACACCTGTTCCTGAATGCACTGCTAGTTCTTCAAAATTGGGAAATGAGAGTATGTCAACTGCAGAAGAAATGCCTGGTCCTCTGTTTGGTAACAGAATCATTGATCTGGAGCTTATTGTGGATGCATTTTCTAAACTTTGCTGCCCAAAATGTTTTGCTGAAAAAGTAGAGCTTTTTGAGGATTCCATGTATGGATTATGCTCTCATTTTACACTAAAATGTAAATGCTGTGACTTTTTCTTTGCATTTGCTTCATCAAAAAAAGTTGTAAATGCACCAGTCATAAATACCAGGCTAGTATATGGAATGCGGCAGATAGGCAAGGGTTTTGCTGGTGCATTTAAATTATGCTCAACATTAAATTTGCCTCGACTGAGACAAAAACTGCTTTCAAAAATCAGGAAGCAAAGCTTTTAAAAGTGGTCCAGGAAGTAGCTGAGGAATCCATGAACAAAGCTGCAACTGAAATTGTGGATATAAAAGAAAATTTTTCATCTGATTTTGTAAAATGTGGCATATCTGTGGATGGCACATGGCAGCGTAGAGGCTATACGTCTGTGAATGGTTGTGTTGCTGCAATATCAGTTGATACTGGTAAGGTGTTAGACGTAGAAGTTATGTCGTCCTACTGTCCTACATGTAAGAGACTTCAGACTATGCCAAGAAACTCTGAATATGAGTCGTCAAAAGCCGACCACATATGTCAGTGTAACTTCACGGGATCTTCGTCAAAAATGAAAATTGTGGAGGCTTCACGAATATTTCTTCGTTCAGAAAAAAACCGCAGACTTCAATACACGCAATATTACGGAGATGGTGACTCAAAAGCTTTCATGAGTGTGAAAGACACTTATGGAATGAACAGTGTGACAAAGTTTGAGTGCATTGGCCATGTACAATAGAGAGTGGGCTCGCGTCTAAGAAAGCTAAAAACAAAAACTAAAGGACTGTCTCGTAAAGGCAAATTAACTGATAATTTTATCGACCGACTTCAAAATTACTACGGAATTGCTGTACGCAGTAATGTCGGTAACTTAAATGCTATGCAGCAAAATGTAATTGCTGCGTTATATCACTGTGCATCAAGTGATAAGAAACCGATGCATGGTCAGTGCCCAATAGGGAAAGACAGCTGGTGTTATTTTCAGCGGGGGGTGGCAAATGGAACAAAATGTACCGCAAAATATGCTGGTTTATCAAATGATGTTTTAAATAAAATTAAACCAGTATATTTAGAACTATGCGACAAACAGATATTAAGTAAGTGCTTACATGGACGCACGCAAAATGCAAATGAGTGTTTTAACGGAATAGTCTGGCAAAAAGTTCCGAAAGAAGTATTTGTTTCGCTCAAAACAATTAAATTTGGGTCGTATGATGCTGTTATACATTTCAATGAGGGATTAAATGGGTGCCTCAAAGTTTTTAATAAGATGAATATTGAAAATCCTGGGGTGTTTACCTTACGGGGATATAAACATTTAGATAAATGCAGAATCCGTGAATCGATTCATAACGCAGACCCCAAAACAAAGAAACATAGGAAAATTTTAAGAGCCCTTAAAAAGAAAAGAAATATTGTTTTAGAAGTTAAAGATGGAGAGAATTATAAATCTGGTGCATTTTAATAAGAAAGTAAGTGTTTTTCTTGTAATCAGATTAGTTTAATGTTATTTTTGTCGTTTTCTCAAAATGAGTTTTTTTACATTTTTTCTTACCGCAAAACACAATATCTCAAAAAGTTATGCTTGGATGAAATAAAAATTTTATAAATATGTTTTTTAAATACTAATACAGGAAATAGACCTCTCTTAAGATTTTATGTTGAGTAGAAAGTTTTTTATACAGCAATAAAGTGAAAATTACAATAGCTTTTAAAGAAAATTTCAACGTTAAGAAGCTCGAAACACAATAGCTTCTCACGTAATGGTTATATTACCAAAATAAGTGTCTATTCCCTAGATAAGGTTGTATGCTATATTATTCAATTTACAAAATGTCAATATATTTATTTTATTTTCAGTTATCATGTTTTGCGTAAAGTCTTATTTTTGCTTATTTTTTCATAAAATACCCCTTTCACAGAAAAAATGTGCACTAACGAGACTTTACTTGGGTGTTTTTCTGATTTTAAAGACCCATAAGGTCATAAAATATGCATTAACATGCAAAATTCAGGTTAATTCAAAAAATTTTCTTCGAAGGTGTTCTGTTACCTTAAGAAGGTAGGAATACTCTCAATTATAGTAAAGCAAGTTCAAATACTAACAACTGTAATGTCAATCCTCAAGCTGGACATACACATGACTCAAAGGAGTCATGTGCAAAAGAAAGTTTAATTAGAGTTTTTCTTCTTATTAAAGTAAGTATTAAAAATACCATCATGAATTTGAATATTCTTGCATTTCTTTTCAAGAATGAAGTTCATTGTAAAATGTGTAAAAGAGGTTTAGACTTGCAAGTTTTAAAAGGTAAGTTTGGACTGGAAATTTGTCCTGAAATGTTGTGCTTTTCCCTATCATGTAGAATTCTCTTTTTAAATATTCATGAAGGAACGCAAATTGCTACAATAAATACCAGGTTTGTATATGCTACGTGTTCCATTGGAAGAGGTGCAGAAGCTTGGACAATGTTTTGCGGCATAATGAATCTTCGGCAACCACCTACAAGGTTTTTTCCTTACGGTAAGCAAATCTCAAATGCTGTAAAACTTGTTTACGAGGACTCCATTCAAAATGCTGCGAGGGACGCTATTTGTGAAAATGAAGGTAATAATAATATTGTGGTAGCAGTAGATGGGACTTAGCAGAAGCGCGGTTACACATCATCAAATGGTGCAGTTACTGTGACCAGCATTGATACAGGTCAATATTCTTTCGAAATATTGTATATGTAAAAAATGGGCACATAAAAACATGGTTTTTGTCTTGTCGGTGAAGATTCATGATGTGGATATAAAAAGGCTGAAGTATCGGGTAAGTCTTACAAACATAAAAATAGTCTTCCGGTCGCTGTTGTAGTAGCAATGCGTCCTATATTTAGAGATCTTCCCCATCCTGATTTGTTGAAAACATGTTTGCATCGGAAAACACAAAACCTGAATGAAAGTTTTCATAATGTCAATAGGTCATGCACTCCCAAAACAACATTTGTACAGATCGAAACACTTTTACTCGGTGTTTATGACGCTATTTGTTCCTTTGATGATGGTAATGTATCCAAATTAAAAATACTTCAGAAAATGGTAGTAGAACCTGGTGAATATTCGGTTAGTGCCATGAAAATTCTCGATATGGAACGATTAATGAAAGCAATCTATGATTTTTTTGGACGATCGAAGAAAATTAGAAAAGATAAAAGAAGAAAAAGAAAGAAAGAAGATAATATTAAGAAAAATAAAGTAAAAACTGGTTACAGTGCAGGATCTTTTTGATGAGGTAAAATTTTATACAAAAGCTACTGTTTCCAAAAATTTATTTTTTAAATTGTGTGTGTGTTTTTTTTTTATAAATCTACTGTATGCATGAACTGAAAATTTTTATTTTATATTTCATATATATTGTGTTTACTGAAGTGAAATTTTTGAGATATTTCTAAGACATTTAGCTAAAAATTAGATGTCGTAACACAAAAAAGGAACCTTTTTATAAAATTCATTATGATACTCTGCAAAAATTATATTTTTAAACCGGCTGATCTATTTTTTTAAAGAAATTTCACTTCTGAATGAAGATAAATGTTTATTTAATGCACACACACATTTTTAAGCTTTAGTGTTCAATAGTTTCTTAGTAAAAAATACATAAATATATCTCAAAAGGCAATGCCCTTTTTTGTAGCACGAGACTTATTACATACCAAAAAATACACAAATTTTATGCTTAAAACATAAAATCAGTTTTGTTGTTGTTGTTGTGGATACCATTTATGTAATGTTTTAAGAATTTTTTTAATTCTGATACTTTAAGACGTTGTGTTTACATGTGAATTTATAAAACACTAATGAAAATTTTCGAAATGTCATATAACGATGTATTACCAAAGCGATATTTTCATGTATTGACACATTTTTACATGGTATTTATGGTGCTTTAGAGTCAACTTGGATGAAAGTAATGTATCAGAACAAAAAATTCTTCAAAAATTGGTGCTTAATTTGAGAAAAATGATGCAAATGCTATAAAATATCTTAATAGAAAAAAGTGAAAAATGTTATATATGTATTTTCTGAGAATTCGAAGTAAAATAAATAAGTAAAAAGTCTTAAAAATGAGTGTACCTTTTTCTCAGTACACTTGCGGAAGCACTTGCAATCTTCACTGAATATTACTGATATGTATTTATATATACTGAAGTGAGCTTTTATTAATATACCTATAATATTTTTGTAAAAGTCAGTTATCGTGAAAAAAATGACATTTTTCAAAAAATTCAAAGTGATACTGTTGCGATGAATTGTTTTGAAAAAACTAAATCTATTTGAAAAAGCAAACTTCAGTATAAATAAAAAAAGTCTAATTAATATACAGACAAAATTTTAAGTCTGTACATTTAATAGTTTCTGAGAAATAGGTACATAAAAATGCTCAATGTAACATTGTCGGTATAGGGGATACAGACTACCCTTTAATCAACAGTTTTGCGATTAATTATAAATTGTTCAAATGATCAAGGTAAGTGTTAATGTTTGTATATAATGTTGCTTATGACTAACCCATGGGGGTCACTATTAATTATTAAACTTGCTCTTAACTTAGTATTGTTAAATTAATTATAAAATATATTGTGAAGTACTTATACATTTATAGGTGTATTATCTCAGTGTAAATGTTTTTATATTGCTTTCAATAAATTCATACTTTTTTTAATAATCTTTTGTTTTCAACTTTTTAATATGCTCTTTTTAGGTTATCACGAGCCTTTAGGGTGTGCGCCTCACAGTTTGAGAAGCACTGGCCTATAACTTTAAAATATATTCGGTAGATTGGCTACGATAACATTTGTGTGTGTGTTATTGTATTCTTCCCCTTTTCTAAAAAAATTTGTTTCAAATCAAGGGGCCAATGGCTCGAGACCACGTATTATTTTTAGGTGAATGCATTTTGTTTTCGGCGGGCATTGTAGATAAAAGTTCTGTAATAATAATTACGTAATTTAAATATGGCAAAATTATTGAGTTGTTATCCCCTAAAAACAGATTTTGCTGAAATCGACTTTCTAGGGGGATTACGAGGATGTAATATGAAATACAGAAAAAAAAATTAAACTTTTTGAAGTATTAGACTAACATACTTGAAATTTGGTAAACATTTTACTTTTATAGAGTTGAGTTATGCTGAGAACGGATTGTTTGGGAAATAACTCCCAAGAGTGTTGGAAGGAATGTTAATTCGGCGTTACTGATGAAAATTTCATTTTGTGAAGTATTATAGCTTTAGACATGACCCTTGGAAAACTTTCTTCTTTTGCTTAGTAGGACTGGCAATGAACCGGATTATTGTAAATTAAATTTCAAGGGTGTCTGCTTCAACATTTAGATAAAAAAAAGTATCCCGTATTTGATCAAATAGATCTACAGATTTGGAATACAGCAATCATGTTACTTTTGTAGAGTCAAGTTCCCATAAAAATGGTGTTTGAGTAAATTAACCGCGAGAGCAAAGAGACTACACAAGCGGGAATGATGAATTTACAGCTGACAGAGAAATTCAAGTTTCGCTTTTTTTAAATCAAGAGGTGAGAAATATAAAAATATTTTTCAATACAGTTGAAATGTGAAGAGGATGTATTGCATTTCATTTTAGTCGCATGCATGGAAAGAAAAATAAGAAGCATTTCAACAAATAAAAATTATTTTCGACGTATATTTCCGACTGATTGAATGCAAGCTTTGTTGCGGAATTTTTAAAACTATGTTATGCATATATCTTACGTACACATACGAAAACAGATTACTGTCTAACTGTAATGCTTGGAACTCATTGAAACCAAGTTTCTGTAAGAAAATATCATATCTAAATTATTATAATCGAAAATTTTATTTTGAATATTGGAGGAAGCAACCACTTTTCGGTTTAATTCTCTTTTGGGATAGATCAAGTGAAATAATCTGATGAAAGCATTTCAAGAATGGAAATTGTAATGTAAAAGGGGTTTGGTATTGCAAGATAAAACGCATTTTTATTTTATATTCATCCTGTAATCCTTAAGGCTTTATTTTAAGCTGCATTGTTTTCAAATAGTGAAACCAAAAGACTTTTTATCCTTATTTATTTTCGATAACAAATAAATGCATGTAATAGAGTCAAGATACATTTCTGATATTAAACTCTTATGAATTTCTATATAAGTTGTGTATACGTATTTTGATGGATCTCAAATCCATACATATTATAAAGAATTCTAAAGAGAAAAAGGAAACAAACATCTTTTGTTTTGTACTTCTTCGGATAGAAATACAAAATTCAATAAGCATATTTGGAAAGTAGATTTATATTGCTTCAAAATGCTATTAGATGGGGAATATTTTCCTTTTCGTACTGAATAACATAGTATCCACTTTCTGCTTACTATACATTAAAATATCGATCTAGATTTATAACAAAGTAAGACAGAAAAAAAAGTGAATGTTATAAATAACATTTTTAGAATACATTTTATGCATTATAACTTTTAAGACATTGTGTTACGAAACTTTTTCAATAATGCACTGTTACTGATATTTTTTTTATGGATTTCTCCTAAATTTACAATTTTAAAATTAGGAAACAAAAAAAATCATTTTCATTTACAGCTCATAGAAACAGAATTTCTTAACATTTTATTCTAATTTAACAATTTTTCATCATGCCAGGAATGTTTAAAGTTACAACATTTTTTCCTAAAGAAAACTGGTTGAAGTATCCATTAAGTGTAGTTGTGTTTTTTATGTACAGGGTGTCACAAAACGACCACATAAACTCTGCACAGCTAAATTCCTCGTTGGGAGTACATAAAAACTGCCCAAATAAGCGTTCCTGTACGATCCATCGTTTACGAGAAAAATACGAAAAACAAAGTATGACGTCACTTCCGGTGCAAGAAAAAAACACTTTATTGAACATATCGACAGCAAGGCAGATGTTCAAAATCTCCACCGTGCATGTCGAGGCAGGCTTGAGCACGACGTGGAATGGCTGTCATCACACGTTGCAGCATCGTGGGGTCCACCGAAGTACAATCAACATGCAGACGAGTAACTAAGTCCATTTGTGTTGTCACTACGTCTCGATACACCAGTTCTTTGAGATGGCATGTCGCAGTAGTCACAAGGCATGTCGCAAGTACATGTCGCATTAGTCACGAACCGAATACATGGCCACCATACGAAGACTACAGGTAGCTGCAAGATGCAGCCTTTTAAATACCAGTTCAACGACGGCTTAACGTCATTCCACGAAGCGCATGCATGACGCGACATGAGCGACGAACGTTTTAAACATTATCGTCTAGAAAGATATGCAAATACTGTTGTTGATATGTCCAATAAAGTGTTTCTTTCTTGCACCGGAAGTGACATCTTACTTTGTTTTTCGTATTTTTCTCGTAAACGATGGATCGTACAGGTACGCTTCTTTGGGCAGTTTTTATGTACTCCCAACGAGGAATCTAGCTGTGTAGAGTTTATGTGGTCGTTTTGGGAGACCCTGTATACACTGACGAAAAAAAATCTACCACCAAGAAAGACTTGTGATAGGAAAACGAATTTTTTTAGGCGTGTTCATATATCTGTAAAATAACGTCTATTTAAATTTCGCGCTTCGCACTTAAGTGTAGCTCTAATAGTCCCACTCAGAACTTGCAAATCCCTGGTGCCTTAAATGCGTGCTATAAAGCTTGTGAGCGTTATTTGTCGGTGGAATTTGACGTATTGAAATGATGTAAGCCACACAAGAATGACTTTAAGAAGACGAAGAAGCTATTATCAACAGCTCACCGAGTTTGAACGAGGTTGTGTAATAGGGCTATAAGAAGGTGGATTTCCTTTCCGTGATATTGCAGAAAGACTTGGCCGGAATTTATCTATTGATCATGAATGCTGGTAGCAGTGGTCAAGGCATGGTACTGCCTCACGAAGATCGGGTTCCTGGTGGCAACGTGGCACTAGTTAGAGGGAAGACCGCCGTATTTGGCATACGGTTGTGATGCATCGTGCTGTGTCTGCGGCCGAAATTCGAGTTGAAGTTAATACCACAGTGACACAATGAGCTGTTAGAAATCGGTTACTTCAAGCTCTAAGCCAGGCTCTATGTTGCGCGTAATCTACTGAATCGAAGTCATTGCGACTCTAATGTTGTCAAGCTAGTGCTCATTGGAGAGCAGAGTGGAGATCTGTTGTGTTTTCTGATGAAAGCAGGAACTGCCTTGGTGCCGGTGATGGCCGTGTGTTGGTTAGAAGGAGACCAGAGGAGCACCTGCAAAAAAACTGTCTGCCGACTAGACGCACTGGACTTGGAGTCATAGTCTGGGAAGCATGACTCCAGGCCCAGTGTGTGGTGTGCCGTAGTCACAAAGGAGAAATCGCCCCTATACATGACGCACACTACAGCTGGAGAGCACGTGGCTTTGGCGTTATTGTTCTTTGTCGGACATCTGGACTGTCGGCGCCGGTGTAACTGGTAACACTATGGGCTGGGCATCACTGTATTATTTTTCGTCCATAGGCAGTGATTGTCCGTCTTAAAAGGCTGGCGCCTCGGCAGACGGTGGCGGGTAACATCAAAAGAGGAAAAGGCGGCGAAGTGGCTCGAGAACCTGATGTCAGACCAGCCTTTGTCGCTGGAAACTTTTGAGAGGGACCCGAGCCATTGTTATCCCTGCACCAATGGTGGGCTAGTGAGACCCAGGTCCTGGGTGCAAAACCTTCAGGCCTGCCAATGGGGGTTGATGAGGGGCGTGGAGTTGACCCGCCCCTGTAGTTTAAAAAGGTCAACCCGGGGAAAGAAGGGATCGACCTCCGAGACGGAATCCTGCGGACTAAGAAGAAAGCACGAGGCGAGTGCCCGCGGTAGAGAAATTCGGCTATTTACTTTTCGTTCTGAGGAACCTGAAGACCTGATGCCCGGAGAAGAAGCGAGGAGTGGATACCGATGCAACCGAATGGAAAAATAGGACTAGCACCTGAAACTGACTTTTTCTCTTCCCAGTGGTCTTCTATAGGTCGAAAAGGAAATAAAGCATTTTTCGATCACAATAAAAAAGTATTTTTAATGATTAGCTTAGCGTCCTCACGCTACGGAATCCGCAACGCCATAGTGGTATGTGACTACCTTCGGAGCATTTTTTTTTAAATATATAAATTTTCAATTAAATAAACACTTTTCTGTTTGAAATGGGGCATAAAACTAGGAATTCAAGTACAATTTCCACAACATTAAAAATAATTTTGGATATATTGGGAATTTTGAGTGAAATTTTAGTGAAAAATTGCAGTTACGGTAAGGGTTGTATTGAAAATTATAATTAATACATTCGAATAATATTTATACAGTCCATAAATAATATTATCTGTGCTAGAGCTATAAGATTTGTAGTACTTTTGAAAGTTTTTGAAATATGCGGTTTTTTATGCAAGAACATAGTTTTTTACAAAAAACTAATGTTATTTTCTCACAAAAAGGGCTATAAAATACGTAAATACACACACAGAGATTATATATAGATCATAGTCTACACTAGAGATAAAACTAAATTAAATATTTTCTGAAAATTTCAATTCAGTTTATTAAAAATATTATTTTGTGTAGTGAACTTTCCCATGAAGCAAAAAATTAAAAAAACATAGTTTCTCAGAAAATTTATTTAAAGATTTTAATACAGTATAAAAAATTTTCTACTAATTTTACTTTTTAAAACTCACCGTATTTATAGATCAAAATCTCTTTAGATTGATATTTAACTAATTTGGACTTCTTTTTTATCCTTTTGCTGTTTTGTGGAGAGTTATATAGACTATAAAAATTGTCTTTTTAAAAGCTTTTGTTTAACTTACAATGTATGTATGTATGTAATTTGTTCGGGTGGAATCTTGCAACTCAATTTTGAAGATGATAACTTCATCACATTGAGCTGAAATTTTGTATACACGTTTAGTTTGGATGACAATGCATGTTTTGACCCTTTATATTCCGATATTGCAATTAATTAAAAAGGTATTAATTAAAAACTTTAAACTAGTTTTGGGCACCAACTTCGATATATCTGCATTGTTGTAATAATGTTATTGTTACAACAATGACAAAAATTGGCGTCGAATATCGGTTTTCAGCCAAACTGGAATTTCATAACGTTGTGCTATTGATTGTATTAATTAACTTTGTCTAAAAAATAATTACATTTCTACAACGTAAAAATAATCTAATTTCTACAACGTATGAAATTTTTTTACAAATTTTTATCTAGTTTCTTTGATTTAAATTCAAAACAAATAAAGTAGAGCTATTTTTCAAGTAGATTGGTACATTGTATACCTTTCTCAACGCTGCCAAGTTAAACTGAGATGGAGCATTGTAGAAATTCTTTAAAAAATTTATCTAACTTTAATCTATGAAACTCAGACAAAAAATAACTACAGCACCGGAAAGATCATTTATTTTGTCCCGATACGGTATAATGTTTTTTACAAAGGAATAACATTTGTATTTCTTACGATTATTTAGCGCGTTTTTCACGTAGTAGAACAAAAGCGCTATTAGGACGCAAATTTCGTCTTCGCCTTCGTTCCATATTTTGTCGTACCTTTTTCTCAGCCAATAAGCAACCAATTGACCTCGGGTTTTCTGCATTTTGTCGCCTTTGTACCCTAGATGAGCCAAATCATATTTAAATTTAATCATTTTTAAATTTGTTTTTTTAGTACAGTACTACTTTCTGTTAGTAAAAAGTTCATTAGTTGCATTATTGTAAAATACAACATATGAAAAACGAGCTAAAATTACTTGGTCATGCCAATGATTGATATCTTGCTTTTAAATACGACAAAATCGATGCGTTTTTATGAAAATAATAATGTCTAAATCGTTGCGCTTGATTTTTTTTTGTTTAAATGAATCGACATTCCGTACTAAAACAGCTAATGCTTTGCTTTTTTAGAATCAGTCATTTAAAACATAAAATGCCGAAAACTTTATTTTTACGATTTTCAAAAAATACTCAAAAGTTTAACTAAACATTTAACAACTTTGTCATTTATGAAGAAAATCTCATTCGTGTGTAGGACAATGTAACCCAAGATCTGTACGAAGATTGAAAAAATTGCTTAAAAATTACGGATTTAAGAAAAAATTGTGTTTTTTGACTCGTACACTCTTTTTGCAAGAATTCATTTAACTAGACTGTTCGAAAATAACCGGCAAACACCTAGCAATAATGGTGCGTTGAATGAGATGAATAGACTGAGAAACTTCTCCAGGAATAACTAAAAAGTTAAAAATAAATTAAAAGTAAAAAAACCTTTTTAAAAACAAGCTTTTATTTAAACGCGCTAAAAAGAATAAAATAAATTTTTCTTTAAAACTTTTTTTACTATCAACTTATAACGTCATTACACAATTTATATGATATAAAAGCTTGTCGCGAGATTTACCTCTGCAGATAAACAAGTAAATTACAAAACTTGATCTGATTGATTTTAATTTTTAAAAATTTCAAACTAAGTAAATAAGAGTACTTTAATCTCGCGACGAGTTTTTATATCATATAAATTGTGTAATGACGTTATAAGTTGATGGTAAAAAAAGTTTTAAAGAAAAATTTATTTAGTGTAATTTTGATGAAAAATTACAGTTACACAAATGTTTAATAAATGTATTCTAATAATAATTATACAGCGCGCGAATAACATTTTTATATGTGTTAGGAATGAAAATATTTCTAATACTTTTAAAGTTTTTTAAATATGCCAAATTTTATGCAAGAACGTGATTTTTTAAAAGGTTAATGCTTTTTTTCATAAAAAGCAATAAAGTACATAAATATATGCACAGAGATTTGATTTTGATTCATAACACACATATAAATAAATAAAACATGTTCTGAAAATTTCAATTCAATATCTTAAATTATTTTATGTAGGGATCTACTTCCGGTTTTGTAAACTCCATTTCCGGTTTACTAATTATGCTATAACTTTGCTTCTAAATATCATAGAAATAAAAATAGAGTGTTTTTGAAATCTTAAATTTACGGTGTATAAAATAAAAGTATAAAATAAATATATCGAAAATTTTCACCAAAACGGCAAATTTTGGGTAGTCACATACCTTAAAAGAAAATACTAACTTTTTTAAAAAGGATTTCTTAGAACATAATATAAGTAAAGCTCGATGACCAACATGCTTCTGAGTTTGCCTCTAAGTAAATTTGACATAAACTGATTTCATCGTGTTTGTGATACATATCGTTTGGATTTTAAAATATTAACTAATAGATTTCTTATAATCTTTTTGATTCCTGACTCGAAAGATTTCTTTGTTGGTTTTATGCATCGAAGAAAATAGGGCATCCTTTACATTATTTTGCATGATGTTTGCTTTCAAAATTTCTAAACAATGTAAAGCATTAGAAAAGTATCAGTTCGGATAAGAGTTTCAGAAAGGAATTTCTTGTCCTACTCAAAAATCACACTATAGCTTACATTGATGGCTCATCTGCAATTAATGTGCTGCACAATTTCTCTTCAAAATTTGCAGCAAGCAAAAATAGTGCCTTTCCGTTCTAGATAAAAAGATATTTCATTTAAAAATATGTCCATTTTTTTTTTAATCAAGACTAATACCGAAAATTGTTTGGTTGATGAATTATTTTTTTAATTCATGGTTATTATTCGTTATATTGAAGTTTTCAGCCATCAGATTAGTCGCGGAAAAGGCAAAAAAATGAAATCTGGAAATTCGTTAAATAGGTGTTAGGCAAATTGTTATTATACTGTATGTATATATAGCTTATGTATTGGGCTGTTTGGAAAGTAATTTCGTTTTTCCCTTTCGTTTTTCCCTACTCTCCATGTACACCGCTGGTGTCCCTATAACTGTCCCCAAATTCTGAAAACACATCCTAAATCACCTGATTTAAGATTAGTAGAACATATTTGGTGATAATTTGATTTAAAAAAAAAACATATAAAAATAAAATGTCAAGTATAAACATTGATTACAGAAGAATGGATCAATATCGATGCTGAAATTACAAAAAAACCGATTAAATCTCTACCAAGATGTTTAAAAGTTGTTGTGAACGATTAAAGATATCCTACTAAGTAAAAAATTAAGAAACAAATACAATATTTAAAGCTATGTTGAGATTTTTTTGAAGTGTACGAAGACTTTTGTGGCGTAATTTTTTAATAGTTTTTTTATTTCTAATTTAAAAAAAAATATTTATAATATTGTTTTAAAGCTGATTATTATATTTTATTAAGAATAACTTGCAGATATCATAAAAAAATTATAATTCTAGTTTATTAGTTTTTATTAGTCGAAAATGTTAAATTTTATAGGAAATTGCAGGTGTAGGAACACTTTTGTGGTCCACTGTATGTGCTTGTGAAGAAATCCAATTGATTCTACGCAGTCGTTTTTCGATGGTGCCTTTTCATACGGGGAGTTAAAATCAGCATTTTCGGCATATTTTGTTTTTACTTTCGAAAAGGCAAAAATGATATTCAAGCAAGAAAAAAATTAGCCGATGTGTATGAAGGAGATGTATTGACAGTATGCGTGCCAAAACTGGATTGCAAAATTCCGATCCTGCAATTTGGATGTTGAAGATAAACCACGTTCTGGAAGTTCAGTTGAAGTTGATTAAGACAAAATTAAGACGTTAATTGATGTAAATAGGCAAATAACTTCTGAGATCTCGTTCAGAAGTTATATTTATCGAACTTAACTATTCATGACCACTTGAGAGACCTAGGTTTAACTTCAAAGTTCAACATATGGGTTATTTTTGTTCTCACGGAAGAAATTTGTGTCGTCATGTTGAAGTCTGTGATTTGCTTCTGAAACGTCAAGAAAATTATCCGTTTTTGAAGAAAAATGGGCTGTCTATAACATTTCAAACGCAAGAGGTCATGGAGCAAAAATATGCGAACCGGCTCAAAGCATTTCGAAAGTCAATATTCATCCAAAAAAGGTAATGCATCTGAAGTTATTTCAAAATAATCGTATTTTTAAAGCTTTTACCGGACAACACAACGTTTATTTCGGGGGAGTACTGTCATCAGCAGAACAAACAGAACGATCCACTTAAACAAAAAAGACCAGAATTGATCATCAGAAAAGGTGTAGACTTCCTCCGAGACAATGCGACAACTCATACAAGTTTGGTAACTGGCCAAAAGCTTTTACAGTTTGAATGACCACATCCACCATATTCATAAAATCTGGCACCTTTTGAATTTCATTTGTTTCAGTCTCAACACACTTTTTCAGACGGAAAAAACTTTACTTCAAATGAGGCGGTCAGAAATCACTTGGATCAGTTTTTTACCAGCAAAATACAAAATTTTTATGAGCCTCAATTGGTGTTTCTGCCAGAAAGGTGGCAAAAGGTGTTAGACCACAATGGATAGTATAAAAATAAATAAAATATTTATTCATTGTGGGAGAATTGCCTTCCATCTCTCTCGAAAAAAAAATCCGTACAACCCAATATATATCTAATATTTCTGTACATAATTTGAGCTAACTGTTTTGAATAAATCACATTCTTTTCATGCTTACTATAAACTAATATAATAATCGAAGTTTTTAGTTAACATTCCACGACTGAGATATATTTAAATATATAGTTAAAATCCACTTCTATAAATTATACATTTCAAAAATCCCAAATGAGGCTCTGACAAGAAGACTTAAACGTATATAGAGAAAATACATTTATTATAAAAGCTTTACCCGGAAAAGAGAATGATTTGAATATTCCTTCCTACCAAAAAAAAATGCAGTCAAATTCATTTTTGTACTAATGAATAGGAGGGAAAGAGTGGTATTCTCTGTCCACCTGACGGTGGAGCAACCCCTATTACACAAATTATATAAATATTCATACTGAATGATAAAGTTTTATAAGAAGGTTTTGTTTTCCTTCAAAATTGGGGGTGGAATTGAGCCAAATCGCTCTTTCACCTGTATGAGGCTCAAAGCTACTGTTAACAACAGGCGTATATATATCCCTTTGCTGTGATGTATTTCGTGGCCTTGATCTGATGTTACTGTCAATCAGGTGGAATAAGTAACAACAACAACAACATGTGTTATGTAGTCCTATTTGTTCTTTTATCGCAAAATTCGTTCTTAGCACTCGTCATTAGTTTAACTCATCACGAAACTACATCGTCCAATACTTCATCGATAAAGTTCTCAGATATTTATAAATTGCAGGTTTTGCAGCTTCCTGGGAAGAGGAAAATTTTTCCCTTTTGATTGTTAATAAGGGTCTTTGTATGAGACAATGCCTTTTTTTCTCATGCAGTGATAGCCCAGGCAATCGTTGCGATGTGTTTCGGCAAAAGCTCGCAATAATGTACCATCGCAACTGTATTGGTGACATTATATGATACGAAGCACATGATTGCCAATTCAGCGCGTACGACACATTGGAAATATGGATTAAAAACTTGGCGAGTTATCTTGAATGTTGGCATGTTGCGATAGTACGTAATAAATTTATTACATCGGCACGAAATGTTTTTGGTACGTTCGTATTATTGCTACCTATTGACGACATTATATAAAAGAAGCACCTGGTTGCCATTTCAGCGCGTACGACGCATAGGAAATCGGGGTTGCGAACTTGGCGAGTTATTAATAGAGTTGGCGATTGTTGCTATTATACGTTTGTATAAGTACCTTTTTTATATCGAGAGAGGTATTCTTATGGCAATTTGTGATATATATTCTAATTCAAGTGGCACTAAACAACAAAAATAGAAATATTCATTTTTATACTTTTTGAAAATAATGCTTCCAAAAGCAGTTATTAACATATAAATATTGTTTAAATTAATTAACATTTCCATTAATTGAATCATTATAACTGATTTTTATTACCATACTCCACAAAATTATAGTTCCCTTAAATTCGCGGGAAAAAAATTAAATTTGGCGCGAAGAAAATAATTCGAATGAAGCGTAGAATGAACATGTATACATAATGATTTTAGAACGGAAATAAATGCTACTAATAATCGCCATTCAAAGCGGATTTTAGAAAACGAGAAATACGCACAAAACACAAAAATAACTATTGGGGGGGGCGATGTAGAAATTTAACTCCCCTTAGTTCTCAACTAAATACTCCAGTTTACTAAACGAAATAAAGAGATTCAAACTCATACGCTAAAGAATTTTTCTGAATGGGTGGATAATGCAAGAATTGTAGAAGTAGTAAATATTCATCTAAGGCCCCTGTGTTCCTCATTTCTCTTTCATCTTTGTTTTTCTTATTTGTTTACATTTTTCGGTTCTCAATTTGTTCTATACGTTTAAAGCTGATTTTGTTATCTGATTTGATAGCAAGTTTGCTTTTATTTAAAAGAATTTCAATAAACCTAGAGGGAATCAAAGTTTGGGAAATTTTTCAGAACATTAATGTTTGCTTAGAGGTATAACAATATCTATTTTAATTTGGTGTTGTTTATCATGTAAATTTGTTTTATTTGCCTTTTCGATTAAAGTTTTGATATCAGTTTTAATACATTAGAATTTTGGAACAATTTTAATGTATTTAAAAGTCATATTAATACATTACTTATAACACAAATTTTCTTAAATATTATTATCTATATAAGCGGATACAACACGAAACTCTCTAGCGTCACAATTAAAGTTGAATAATTTATGCAAAAATATTTATTCAGAATTATAAGCTAGACAATTTATACAAAAAATATTTATTCAGAATTAAACTAGATAATTTATACAAACCAGGGACAATCTTGTTTTAAAGTAAATTTGCATAATTCAAGCAACCAAAGATGCAATATACATTTTCAATTAAAATTAGATAATTTATACAAAATAAACACTCTAGATTCACAATTTATGTTAGATAATGTATTTAGAAATATATATATATATATATATATATATATATTCTTGATTTACAATTTATGTTAGATCATTTTTACAAGAGAAAACCTTAATTCACAAGGAAAGTTAAAAATTAATAAAATATATAATTATATGATTAATTATAAATTATATAATTCTGTAATTAATTATTAATTTATAATTATATAATAATATAATTAAAAGTATTAATGTATAATTATACTATTAATAAAAATTAATAATTATGTAATTAACTCACGCTGTCCGTGTGAGAAAAATAATTCCCAGGAAGAGAAGAATAATTCTCAGGGAATCATCCAACGTCATAATGAAAATTAAAATTAATGTGTATTATTTGCCATGAAAAGATGAGAAGCATGTTACAATGCACAAGGGGACATCACATTCTGCACATAAGTAGCGGGTGCCCTTTTTTTTGTTCCTCTCTGCTACATTTCCTACATCGTTTATAGCTGGGAACCATCTTTGGAATATGATTTCCCATACTTTTGCACATACATACATATCATTTCCCCTTCTTTGTTTGGAAGCTAGTAGGGTGCCCTTTCCTTTTTCCTTGAGGAACATTCGTCTATCAGCTGACGAGGTGATGCTATACGGAATGTTAGCTGGTCTAAACCTATTTCTTTTGCTCACATGCCACAGTATGAAACTATAGCAAAGACATTAAGAAAACAAAATATACGATGTTACCAGTTTACAAACCTTCTTCTTATTTGGCATCTTTCTTTTCTTTGTTCGAAGCGATCAACACCTCCGTTGACATCACTATATACAGCGATAGTTTTTGGACAAGGTGCTGCTTATTTAGTGCATCTTTTTTGTCCAATTTACAGATGACATAATCGCTGGATTAAAAGCAGTAACATAAAAATGTAGCGGGAGAATTAGTCTTCCTTTAACGTTATAATTAGAAGGTTAATATATTACCATAGGTTTTGTGGTTCTCATAGGTGCATTTTGTAAGATCATGCAGATGGGAAGTAATCTTTTTAGGGTGCGCGAAAGGGTTAATTAGAATGACATGTCATGTGCGAGGAAGTTGTTTTGTGTTTGACATCAATTATTAAATACGGAAATTTAATAGCCAAATTAATTATAAAAAAACTACTGAACGCGCGCGCGTATAATTAATAGAACTATATTTGATAGTTAGCAAAGATTAAGTAATTATTCATTTCAGATAAAGTATTTATTATATCAAAGTATTTAACTCGTTTTGTTTAGAGAATCTAAATAGTAAAAATTATTTAACAAACTATACGAAGTTGAGGATTATGTATCTTCGACTAAATATTATATCAATAAGAACTTAACTCTAAAAGACATTTAATTTGAATATAGAATATACCTCTATGAGGCTGTCTTTGCCCAATGTTTTATGATAGGACCTGAATATATTTGATATATTTTTTCTGATACAAAAGCACTGCAACATTAATATTATATTCTGGCTTTAATATCTTATAAAAAACAGCCCATTTTATCATACTATTTTTTTTTTATCTTAGTGGGCTTATTTTTTCTGGTGTAAAATACATTATTTATATATTATTTATCCAACGCCCATGCCTGGCTTTATCATTTGACACCGAGCCTCCCGGTACCAACTGACGACTTTTTAAGTCAGGTGTTCATCCAGTGCATTGGGGCCAGAGACGTCTTAAGGCATTGATCAACTGGGCCCAGGCTCAGGGCTTCAGCCACAATGGAGGCCTCGTCTCGTTCTCAATTGAGCCTAAGAGGATCATAATTCGAATAATTTGAAAAATAAACGTTATTTCCGGTTGCATTCTACTAAAAACTAGGAATTTTGGACGATATGTCAACTAAATAGATGTTATAACATTCGTCAACGTACAGCCTAAGACCTAACAACATTCACCATCAGTACTTATTCAGTCCAAAAGACGGCAGTCGGTCCAGTTAGTTTATGCGATTGTAAATCATGCACATTTATTTACTTCGGGTTATTGTTTGTACAAGTATTTGACAACATATGATATGTACTGTCTACTTTTAAAGGGTCATAGGTGGGGTATATATTTGTGTTGGGGCTCACAGCCTAGTTTTCAGTAGGGGCTCATGTCCTCGAGAAGTCTTAAGACGTCCCTGATTGGAGCAGGTGGTCACCATCTTGTCTGGGATTGTCTCAGAGCGGGAAGGCGTCATCTGCAGCCAGACCAAGACTGTTAAGGTATCCCCCTAAGAAGTGGGGAGCCGGGAAAGACCCAGCTGCCTCAGGATAGGACCCATAGTGACCAGGGTTTCTCATTGCTTTCGAAGGATTTTGATGTTTTGGATCGTGGCAGTACATTTGTCAATGTATGCGGTTATAATGCTCTTAGCTCTTCTGAGGGTCAAGAGGACTTCCGGTTGAAAGGTTTCGGTTTTCTGCCTGGCTTTTTGGTTGGCTCTATCATAACAGGGGATTCCAATATGGCTTGGGACCTACTGTAAGGTCACAGTTCAGCCATATGAAATGGGATTCACAATTTTTGTTCGGCGCTGAATTGTGCTTAGGTAGTCATTTGGTGTGTTACAGTTTGTAGCATGGGAGTTGATGAGAAAGACAAGATTTAATGGAGTCAGGCCAGCAGCGAGTAACTGTGTTGTAGCTTCACAGACAGCCGAATTTCAGTGTAGATAAAAATACGTCTACAATAAAAAGTATTCTTGAAAAAAGAATAAAAACAAATAGAAAGGTGTACTATTTTAGCTGCGTAAACAGCTTTCTGAACTTATTTTTTTCTTTCAAAACATTTCCCGTTAGGCCTTAATAATGAATAATTAATATAAAATTTTAATTGTGAATCAAAATTGTTTCTGTTTTATGAATTACCTAACTACAATTGTGAATCCCGTTACAAGTGTGAATTGTTTAATATGAATTTATATTTTTGTATTTGTATTTATTTTTGAATATCTTTACGTATTCTTCATATGCTTTAAAATTTCTTAACCCCTTAACTACCAATTAAAAGTTACGTTATTCGTTTCCCAGTGCCACCGTAGCTAACAGTGGCCAGGGCTTCTCAATGCTTTTGAAGACTCTTGGTTTTTTGGATCGTGGTATTTGTCAATGTATGTTGTTTAAATGTTCTTAGCTCTTCTGAGGGTGAAAGTGACTTCCACTTACTACGACTCTGCTACCTTCGTGGCTTTTTAATCGACTCTCATTACCGGGGATTTCTACATGACTTGGGATCTACTGTAAGGCCACAGTCCAGCCATATGAAATGAGCTCCGTAATTTAATTTCTATTAAGCACCGATTCAACATTTCTTCATAGTTTAAAACGGATAAAAATCCCACTAAAACTGATGAATGTAAAATATAATTATTTAATCGAATACTCAAATTATAAAAATTGAGAGCTGATTAAAAAATTTGTATTCAAAAATTTAAAATGAAACCGAAATTATAGCACCACATTATTTATTTCAATAAATATAATTTTTGTTTTAGTTTTAGATGCAAAACCTTAGCTTCCCTAACATCAAATGAAATTTTTGATATGAATTATTCTAATATTAAAAAGAATACTTATCACAGTTTGCTTTTTAGTTAGTGAACTTGTCCACATCTG
This sequence comes from Trichonephila clavata, assembly GCA_019973975.1. NCBI lineage: Eukaryota > Metazoa > Arthropoda > Arachnida > Araneae > Nephilidae > Trichonephila > Trichonephila clavata. The sequence continues at coordinate 57,369 of BMAO01015538.1, read as the reverse complement.
TATAATAATAATAATAAAAAAAACTCACTGACTTTAAAACTGAAAGCAGGAGGAAAAGGAAATTTTATAAACTTAATATAGCCCTGACAGTTGTCCTAGTGAAATATGAATAAAAGAGAAACATGTCAGGAAAGGAGAGAAAAGTTACATTCTAGAATTTTCGTGGTTCTTTGATTTCATACGTCAAAAAGCAATTTATATATATGTGAATATACAGTAAAAAAGATACACCCATCGCCAAATTCTACATTTCGATGGAATTTTGTTTTATTTTGAGCTGCTTTTTCTGAAAAGGGCAGGCATTGAATATCACCGAAAATGAGAAGGAAGAAATAGTGGTCATATATTTTATTGTGATTACATACGCTTAAGAAAGAAAGATAGTGGGCTTTGATTACATATATAGGCTCATTTTTCCATCTTTTTACACTTTGTAATGATTTATCTTATTATGCTACTATTTGATTTTGTGTTGAATAGAACACATGCTACTGCAAGGAGCTTAATAGATGAGGAATAATTCAGAAGATGTGTGTGGTCGATACTTTGAAAAGGAGTAAAGAAAGTTAGTTTGAAACATTGATATAAGAAGAGCAGGGTTTTCCCCCTTTAATACTTTAGAATTTTTTCCCGGTCTTCTCTAGTTTTTCCTTTTTTGATTTCCCATCATATTTCATTTTTATATCTTTCAATCTCTTTTTTCCTATTTTCAAAACTTTGGCAAATGTATTCTTCTATGTATGTACTATTTATATGCATTTTTACTGAATTCACAATGTGCTTTCTAAGAATATAAATATATTACGGTAGGAATGTGTTATACATATATGAATTTTTTTTCATAAAAACTGAATGATCATGAAAAGTAACATATATGTGTTCACGTATCCGTAAAAAAAAGGAGAAAAGCGACTTAAACTCACTCATCAAGGTACACGTTATCTCCTTAACTATTATACCTATAGTCTTGAAATTTGGTAACAATGTTCTTTTTATGGAGTAGATATCCACTATTAAACGGATTTTACGAAAATCGAAGCTCAAGGGGCATTAAAGATAAATATTACCGCTTTTAAACTTTTCGACCTACAGACTTGAAACTTCATAAGCATATTCCTTCCATGGAGAACATAACCGTTCCAAAAGGAGTTTTGTGAATATTACCTCCCAAGGGGCGTTGCGAAGACTTAAGTGACGTTAAATATAAATTGACTTGACATTTGGTAGGCATATTCTTTTCATGCAGTGAAGATTCACTACAAAAAGTGTTTTGCAAAAATCAAACCTCTGGGTGTGTTGCAAGGGCTTAAGGGGATTTGTTGATAAATATATTCCCGTTTTAAATTTATTAGACCTACAGACTTGAAAATCGATATGCCCGTTCCTTTCATGAAACTAAAAAAATGCTTTGGGAAAATCGAGCCCCTTGGGCGTTGCGAGAACTTAAGTGGCGTTAAAGATAAATATTCCCTTTTTTGAGCTATCAAACCTACAGATTTGAAAGTTGTTATGCAAATTCCTTTCATGAAGTACAGTTCTTTTAAGAACGGGTTTTGTGAAAATCGACCCCCAAGGAAGGTTACGAGAGGTTAAGGAGAGTTATAAATAGTTCTTGTTGTTTGTAATCGCTATATTCATTTTGACTTACCCTGTATACCTAACGGCATAGCTAGGCGAGGCACGGGCTTTTTCGGGTGTATAACTTTTTGCTTTTGCCCCCCCCCCTTCCACCTAGCCCGGGGCTTCTTGGTTTTTTTTGAGTGTTAACCTCTTTTTTGATCTTTTTTTCCACAGAGAAAATATATCTTTCCAAATTCCTTTCTCCGATTAATGATTTACAGGAGAAAAAACATATTGCTTCAGTTAATAAAAAATATTAAGTTAAAACAATAAGAAGAAAACGTTTATGATGAAATATGTTACAAAAATCTAAGTATATTCAATATTTTTTAACGATAAATACTTTCTTAGAATCTAAAATAATAAAATGGATTTGGAATTTTCATTGAACAATCAATCTTAAAAATGTCTCTAAAAATTAATTGGTACAAAATTACACAAAGTGGGAATATTTTTTAGTAAATTATATTATTAATCAAAGTATTTGCAACAATACCAGCTTCTGCATAAAATAAAAAAATATAAAATATTTTCTACTTCTAATACTTTTTTGATTGCGTCTAATCATTTGGCTATATTTGAGTCACTTATGTGTGTTGAACTAGTCTATTTTGGGTATTGTTTATTTTTTGTGTAATTCAAAATGTATATATTTTGTGGCTAAACTTTACGGCGCAATTGATTTGAGAGTCAGTTCAATAGTCATCAAAATCACTGAATTCATCAACCCCTAATTTATTTTTATAAAGTTATTTGAGTGAGTAAGTTGTTGTTGTGTTGCGTCCTTCCCAAAGGGAAGGAAGGATAATTGACAGATCATGAGACAGGTTGGGCTTCTCGGATCCACCCTAATTTTGAGAGAGAACACCCTAGTGGTCGTCAGAGTCCTCTCATCTCTCTTCCCCCTCCACCAACCTCACTAGAAGACTTGAGGTTCAACGGCTATTTAGAGTACTATCTTACTAACTAACTATCTTACTAACTTACTAACGAAACTATCTTACAATAGTGATAAAAAGTATTTAAGAAATCATACGTTCTTTCCAAATCACAACAAACAGTGGAATAACAAATTGAAACCCGCTATAATGATTGCGATTTGTAAATTTTTTTGACAACGTTCCTTATTACGCAATACTCATGAAAAAGTTCCCAGCAACAACCAATTTACAGTACACCTGTTTTGAGTAAAAGTTTTTGCTCACTAAATGTTATAATGAAAATTTCCCTCATCATGCCAAAAAGGGTTAAAATGCAAAAGATATTTCTTTGAAAGAGATTATATATATATTTTCTATTGAAAGTTAAGAGATAACTTCTATTTAATTTGCATTTCTAAAAATTATTGTTCAAAATCAACTCAACACTGTTCGTGAAACAATTTGCTATACATGTCATATTTCATTTAAAATATATATTTTGTGCAAACAGAATTACATCTTTTCCTACTTCTTAAAATTACCTTCATTAATATCATGAGTGTGTTTTCCCCCATATTGACTTGATGAATTTAATTATTACTCCTCTTTAACACTGCTATATAACTCACATACACTTGATTTCAGAAGCACCTAAACTGAAGGAAGATATTTTGCTTCTAGAACGTTTTATATATATATATAATGATTATGTTTCACTTCTCATATCTTAGACGTTGAAGTGCTTAATATGGTTATGATAACGTTATATCAGACAAATTTTTCCCTCAAAGGATGTATAATTACAAAGATTTAATTTAATGAGATCTTGAGTCTATTTGGTATTTCATGCAAATGTAGATGTAGAATATGTATGCCATTATACACGCCTTTTCACAGAAGACATGATGTGGCGTAGAACTAAATGGTTTGTTATAGGCTGAGAACAGTTTCGAAAAGTCAAGTACGTCTTTGGATAACAATAACTACCCAACTATGTGAATTTGTTAAGAAACAATTTTTGTCCATTATTTTAGATTAAGTTAAGAATTTTTAGAAATGGGGGTACTATATTATGTGAAAAATAATTTACTAAACTGTAACTCAAACACATGTTATCTTACCGATAAATGGTAATGCTAAATTGTTTCGTGTTAGGAAAATTACAGTTTTTTCATTAAATATAGAATTTATGTTTTGTAACTCAGCAGAAATAACTGAACGCTTCTAATTTCAAAAATGTTTTTACACATATAATACCGGTTGATTCAAAAAAAGTGTAACCAATTTCAGAGTATCATCAATTTTTACCGAATTAAGTTATTTATACGAAATTTTCAATGCGGTTTTTCTTAGCATAGTACATTTTGCATAAATGTTTCGGCCAAGCCAAAAGGGCTTTTGGGCCATTTTTGGGGATATTTTTCCACATTCCTTTTTGATTGCTTTTTGAAACTCTTGGAGTGTTATTACTTTAAGCCTGTTTAATTGTTTTTTTAAGTATCCCATACAAAAAATAAACGCAAGGAAAACTGTCAGAGAATGAAAGTAGCCATTTCACGGGAGGCAGAAAATTTATTTTTCAATCTTTCATTCATTTTATAGTTGATTTTGCAGTATGACTTCATGCAGAATCTTGGGGGAAAAACAGTATCCTTGAGGGTAAAGACTTTTACTTTTTGATCAAGTGTTTCAAAACTTTATTCTGATAGCATTTAGCATCAGTTTTAGATTTTGGTTCTACAAAAAAATGGCTTTGTTAAGCCTTGAGAGGACATTTCCATCTATACCATAACACCTGATGTCCAACTTGCTTTTTGCAAAACAGCTGGGTCTTTGGAACGTTTTTTGCGGGAAATATATTGTATCTTCGTTTTACCAGTCGCGAATGACAGATGAAACCGTGCTTTATCCGAAGTTATCCATGCTTTGTATCTACCGTTGCATATTATTAAATACAGAGGGCAAGAACATGTTCTTTATTTTTCTACAGTCTTAACAGACATTTGAAGACAGACTGATTTATTAGCTTTTTTATAGCTTGTTTTCTTCATCTGAGGACAAATTGTCATTTGCGATACCTATAGTTCCTTTGTTAAAGTTCTTTGAGGCAGAAGATTTTCTAGAGCGATAAGTCTTTTCCGCTACTTTTTCCTTTTCCCAAAGACTTCCTTTCCTTCATATTTTTTTCTGAAGCTTTTGATTGCTAGCCAAATTTTGTTTCTTTTCAAAGATTAAATGTTAATATATTAGCCAAATGTCTTTTCTAATTTTTAATTGCTTTTTTTACAACAGAATTTGAGCAACCATCCTTCAAAAGCTTTAAAATTTCTCTTTGGGTTTGAGGATCTAATTTCGGAGCCATAATTTACTCCCAGTAATAAAAATAGTTAGATTGGTAATTTAAATGTTTCATTTTTAAAATATAACTGCCAGGAAAGCGATAAAAATTTATCATTCATAGTTATAAACCTTTAAAATTGGTTCCACTAATTTTAAGTCAACCGGTATATGTGGCAAAACTGACTAATTTCACATTGTGATAATTTTATAAGGGTTGGAATAATTTAGAGTAAACCAAAGTTTTTTGATAAAATATTTGTAGAAGTAAGTGTTAATATTTCACATATATATAATTTAAAGAATGTGATTACTCATTTATTTTAGAATCAAATGCGATGTTAATTGCTAATATAAAAATAAAAAGTAGGATAAATTATTACACCCAAATTTTTTACTATACTAAATAATTATTAGACATATCATCATAAAATTTTGTGGCATGTTGTCGCTCGTTTTGAATTAATCTTCGGGAGATAATATTTTTCTTATTGCTTGTTTTAAGAACTTCGCCTTGTATATATAAACTAATATTGCTATTTAAAGGGATAAAATGAAGATATAGGTTACTTTTATCGGAATCTGCCAGTTGGCAGGAAATTTGATCCAGAAACATGATGGCTGTGCCTGCAACCTTTTTTTAAGGGGGTTCACCCATGTGACGGCCTGTTTTTTAAGCATTTTTAGAGAATTTTTTTGACGACCAGTAAAAAGATAGAACTTTTTTTATGATTTATTTATGTTCATTTTAAGAGTATGTATATAAATGTCTAGCTAAAAATATCCAATTGAAAGTGAGTTATAGTGCTCTAAACACACCCGCCTCGAAAAAATGGACGCTCACTTCTTCCACGATTCCAGCTGATTGGCTTATCTGAAATAAAAAAATTAACAGCGTTTTAATTTATAAGCTTAAATGCATTGAATGAATTATACTTAATTGAAAACATCAAAATTTGGAATTTTGGTAGACCTCTTAAGTAAAGGTTTCGTATTTTATGGGTTTTTTTGTTATGTTTTTGTTAGAAAAACAGAAATATTTTTAATTTTGGAATGATCGTGATCCATTTGATGCGCATATAAGTGCTGAGTGTAACCTGTAAATTTGAAGTCTTTCAGTCAAAGTGTTCTTGAGATATGATGGAGGAAAATTTGAAAAACACAGATTTGAGAAAAACGTGTTTAAAGTTTCAAGTCGGATTAAAACAAGGAAAATCTTAACTTACTTTCAGTCGGCGATGCCTGACGGCGTAGATTAAAACAAGTTCAACGAAATATTCAATAACTATAGATATTTCCTTTTAAACCTCTACAAACTTGTATGAGCGTATATTTGCATACAAGGGTCAATGGTGTCATGTCGACTATACACGATAGACCTGCCTTCGATTGCTAACTCAGCTTCTAACACTTACTTCTTTATAATGATTTCGAATTGTAAAAAAATGACTTTACCATCGTATTCTAGACATGCTAAGAAAGCAATTCATGGAGAAAAAAAAATTTTGATTTTTTTTTTTAACCCATTACATGGGTTTTGAATTTTTTGAGCCCTTAAGAGTTAAATGGATCTTTATCATTTTATAGGAAACTTTCCAGATTTCTTTTCTTCCTGTTTAATGTTTACTATTGATATATTATGATTATGTTAAAAAAAGTGATTGTGACTCTTACAATGTCAGTTGTAACTCCTTTGAAAACATAAATATGAATTCCGGTTCGTTTCAGTCTTAAATACATTATTGTATAGAGAACACTCATTTTGTATTCTCAGCTATGTAAAATAAATAATAATAAAACTGAGTAGAATTAAGAGAAAATTGAGTGTACAATTTGAGATAAAAATTATTACAGTCTAAAGCAAATACATTTTCCTGAGAATAAACATTTTCACTTTAAAATGATACTATACCTTAAGAAATATATTAGCATGATAAACAAAATGAATTCTATAACGACATACATGTGCTTGAATAATAATAAATTATATTTGTTATTTTTCTGTCATCATTATAAAATTATATCAAATTCACTTTTTGGGTGATATTTTTTTCTCTTCCTCTTTCAACAAATGTTGGAAATAATTAACAAAAGAATTAGAACCTCATTTACAATGATCCCAAGAACAAACATCATTCATATATTTATTACTCTTTAGAAAAAAAACTCTGGAAGTTATAAGCATGTAAATTACAAGGGATATGTATCACTCTTTTTTCATAGTGATCAATAAAGCATAGAAAAGACATTCTCTATCAATATTGGAAAAAAAAAATAGTTATCCGTTTTCATGCAACAATATTTAAAAACCCTCTATGAAAAATTCTGCGAGTTTTTCAAATTGAAGCAAGTGAAACATCCTTGGAATAAAAAATTAATCTATTTGAATCTTTATTTAAAATATCTACCCAATTTCTTATATATTGAGTAGACTTATTACAAATAGTCTGTGTGGCGTTATTTCGAACCAATACCTAAAAGTTTTTAACATAGTGCAAAAAGAATAAATTTTTAGAACCATTTCAGTTTACTATAAGTTCTCTTTAAAGTACTGTTTTTCTTAAAATATCTGCAAGGAATTTTATGCGCCATTTTGACTCAGCTTTGAATTTTGAAATTTATATTTTCAAAAAAGCTTAAAGTTATAAGCTAGAATAAGCTTGGTTGACACAGTCATTAAGTAATAATTTCTGTTGTCATATACATATTTATGTGATTTTTTGTTTTGGTATTTTCCCCCTTTATTTTTATATTTCAGAAAAAATGTTGCTTATATTAGATTTTGCTTCCCCCTGTCTATTCGTTTTATCCAAGATCATAATTAGTAATTGGTTACGAGAACTATTTTTAAAGGTTAAAATAAAACTTCAAAATTATATTTCTTCAATAGAATATATGGAAATTTATTAATGTTAACTAAAATTAAACAGTGGTTTGTTTAATAAATCATAATATATACACGTAGTGATCCAGCACAAGTGCTAAAGATTTATTGAAAGTGTAGGGAATTCAGAGTAAGTAGGAAAAATATAACATTAGGGAGGGTAAGAAAAATTTCCTTCGCGTAATATATGGAGCTGTACGGGATAACGATGGTAAAATAATACTCTTTAAAATCAGTATGCTCCTGTCGGTCAAGTGGGATAAGAGATAACAAACAATAACAAAACCAGCATTCAAGAACCGCTTGCTGAAGTAGTAGAGTAGACGAATATACAAACATAGACTTTTTTAATATGCATCTTACGACAGGAGATACGGTCTATAGTGGATTTGTACATGAATCAGTGGCAAACAAGAGTGTTACTGTTCATACAATGCATGAACGTCTGTAAAGAAGATAACCCTCTGCACAGAATGCGAAATGAAAATGACTGTTTTAGCAGTTCCTACATGAATCAAGCGAAATTGATGAGAAAGCTGTAAAAGGAAGATGATGTTCTAAGTCTAGCTAAAACTCATTGAAATATGAGTAACTGGTAAACAACCTAAAGATTGAACATTTTCTAACCTATCATACGGAAGATGGTGTCAACCAATCACACTAGTTCATACACTTTACAGCACGCCCTTGGATTGACACCTGAAGATCCTCCTGAAGCAAATTCTGTCGGAGTTAATCAAAGAACACATGCATTTCAACCGTTCGGCTACTCAATATCCTTCCAGCTGGATGGGACACACATTTCGAATTACATTTACGAAGAATGACAGTAGTGAAAAGTAACCATAGTTAGTCATTGAAGATACTGCGGTTGATTAGCTTCTTAACCTTCTAGATTGCCAGGTCTATCAAGCCTGGAATTGTTTTATATCATAAGAATTATTTATTGTTTTAGACTTCTACTGATGACTTTTTCGTCCGCATCTCTATAGTTCCCAGAGAAATGCAAGACTTACCAGATTTTTTCCAGAATAAAAGGATATCCAACCTTATACCATGTTATGTGTATGTGTTTGTAACACAAAAAATAGCATAAGCAATACATAGTTATTATAACAGAAGTAGAAATGAAAAACCAACTATAACTAACCGTTGTATAATTTGATATTTTCAATGCTTTGTTGCTATTAATATTAAAAAATTATATATCTTATCTTCAACCCCTTAACTGCCGATTAAAACTAACGCCTAATTTTTTCACATAGGCTCGCGTATGCGGGTGCATTGGAGGGGGGGGGCATATGTGCCTTATTTGACTTAAAATGACTTATTTGTGCCTTTTCTTTGAAAAGGCACAAATAAGTCATTTTTCTCTGAAATAAGCAACTCCCCAGCAAACACTCTCAAAGTCATTTTATTACATTCCAAAGCCTTCGGAATAGTTTTACCAACAACTGTACAAAGATAAGAATCACACTTTGGAAAGACGGATATATACGTCCAAGCCACCGATCGCACCGATTGAGCAAGACGGATGCATAGGCCGGAGACAAGGGATTAATACAGCATTTCTCAAACTGTGGGGCGTGCGTGCCCCCTTAGGGGGACGTGGTAACTTTACTAGGGGGGCACAACCATATTAAAAAGTAAACAAAAAAAATGCATTCTGACATAATAAAAAATAAAATTAACATTTACACTGATATAGCCCCTTTATAAATGTATCAATACTACTTAATGTATTTTTATAATTAATTTAGTAATACTAAGTTAAAAACAAGTTTAATAATTACCATTGGAACCATGGGCTTGAAATGAACTTAACTATATACAAAAATTAACACTTATTTTTATAATCTGTACAGTTTACGATTAATCCCTAAACGGGAGTGATTTAAAGATGCGTGATTCACTCCCGAATGCCACCGTTTTCTACGTAGGAGTGCGTATGTGATGTATTGGAGGAGGAAGAAAAGTATTAAATAAGCAAATCATGTGAAATAAGTAAATTCTTCGTAAACACTGTCAAGGTCTTATAATAACATTCGAAAGCCCCTTTGTAATAATTTTATGAATGAGAGTGCACAGAAAAGATTGTACTTCGGAAAGACGCATATATACGTCCCGGGCAATAAAATCTTCGGCTGAGCGAGACGTTTATATATGCCAGTGGCACTTAAGAGATTAAAGTTGTATTGTTGCTTTAAGGTCAAAGTATAGAATAACTGAATTTAATACATTGTTATTGTAAGGAAGGGGGGCGCAATGAAAATTATGATTACATATTGGGTCGCAAATATTGAAAGTTTGAGAAGCACTGGATTAATACATAAGATTTCTAAATTTTAGAAAATTTCTCAGGAAATTCTTTATTTGGAGCTTTTAAATTACTATTAGTTTAACTACCTTTAATTTAAAACTCAAGGAAAATTTTGATTATTCAATAAAACTGCATTATTAAAATTTAAAGCTGCAGGGCCCAGTTATTTCAAAAATAAGAGTGTCTAAGATAAAAAAGAAATGTCTAAAGGTTTTGTAAGAAAAAAAAATATTAGACACTTTTACTTTCTTATTTTTTTCAAATTGTTATATTTATTTTACTTTAAATTTATTAAATTTTATGAATTTGTAATAAATTAGATTAGGAGAACAACCTTTATTAAAAGTATTTACCGTTGTTGAAAATTACACAAAAGCAATATATATAATGTATAATACTCAATTTTCGAAATTCAATTAGAATTGCATGCCTCATTAAAAGTTTCCATGTTCTTATTAAAATTGTGGAAGCTGTATTATGCCTGAGGCGGAAGAAAAATTCGATCTCTTTTAATTTCAAATTCTTACATTAACGTAATATGGAAGACAGTTTCGTCATATATTACTTTACGTTTTATTATATTGAATGTACAAAATTAATTTGAATGATAAGAAAAAAACCTTTAAATACTTTGAAATAAAGGAATACAAAAGGAAAAATTATGTATAATTCAATTTCTTGTAAAGTTCAAAATACAAATAAAAAGAAACTGTACATATATATATATATATATATATATATACTTTATTGAACTAAAAATGATAAATGTAATAAAATTAGTTATTAGTTTTTCAATTGAAACCACATTTCAAATTCCAAAGATATTTTTGTGAGTCAAACAATTACAAAATAAGCATGGAGAAAAATTTTTTTCCCCATAAAACTAAGCCTAATAATTTAGAAGCTATACATTCATTTGCCCTACCCAGTGTAATTAAATAAAAGAAAAAAAAATAGTGCTTCCTGCAATCTTCTTAGATAAAGTATCAGGAAAGAAAAAGATAATAACCATACTACTTGAGATTTTTTTTTTTTATTATAAATCCACACATATGGAATAACCAGCATTTCTGAGTCTTTATGTGAAAGAAAATCATAGAGCACAAACTGATGTTCCTGATGATTAGTTTTGGAACTGAAAAAATTAAAAGAATAACAATAATGAAATAAAATACAGATATTGTCTTCTTGTCTTTTCCGGAAATATCTTACTGGATTGCATTCCTTATTCAGTCGTATTTTCTCAACAACTTTCCTCCTGTATTTTATTCCTAGAAGACTAAAGCAATTCGGAATGAAAAAAGGCCTTATTTTATTAAACACAAGTCTTAAATTGGACCAAATAATAACAGATTTATACGAATAAGGATTTCTATTGATTTTTTTACTGTGTTTTGTCATTTCGAAGCATGAGCCTGTTTCTTTTGTTTAATTTCTTTCTTAAACATAATTGGAAATTACATTCAACAAACACTAGTGAATTGAGATTTAGTTGTCAACAAAAGTCAAGCCTAATTACTTAAAATCACGCTAAAATTATTTCTCAGATGTAAAGCTCTTGTAATAAATTCTTGCTAATGTCTTAAAATATTTTCACAGACCTTTGTTTAAACATTTTTTTGGAAATTTCTTTTACAATGTTTTGTATTAGAGATAATTTAAAATACAAAAAAAATATACTAATCCATTAAATAAAATCTAGAATTCCTAACTATTTCTAACATCCAAAATAGGCTTATTAAGTTTTACCTTACTTTCTGCAACCAACATATTTTATAAATAATGTATTGCAATAATGGTAGAAATATGCTTTTAATATGTAAAAAATCATATTTTAATATTTTATTCTTTTGTCTTAACTATTCTCGTTGCAAAAAATATCTTATTGTAGATATTTTTTTTTAATTTTATACGCTCGATTACATAAAGGCATTTGAAATTTTAATTTTCAATAGTACTTTATAATTTTAAACTATATTTTTATAACGTTAAGCGTAAAAAATATATTTGCTTAGAGGAAAAAATTTTATAATTAAAAAAAAAGTAAATAAACTCTGTTCAGTCAGAATGAAACATTTCTAGAAAACAGGAATTTGATAACGCGAAAAACTCCAAAATAGGAGCACCTGAAAAATATTTTAACTGCAATATTCTTATGATTTAAAAAAAAAATGGTTCATGTAAAAAAAAAACATTTTTTAAAGGGTTTACATCTTTTTAAATTTTAAAGAAATGAGTAAATCTCCAGAAGGGAGATTCATTTTGTATTTTTTCTAAACACAATTTATTATAGCTTGCCTCAAATATTTTCTTAGTTTAAATTAGACACTTTTGATTAAAATACATCCTTGCCAAATCATGCGAAAATAAAAACTTAAAAGATTTTTTTTCTTGAGAAAATAAAACACTACAAATAGTTAATGTAAGGTGTAATGCAGAAACATAATGGAAAAAAAGAATAGAATTAAATTTTTGAGTTCGCGGGGAAAAGATTTCATCTTTAAAAGGTTTGAGCTAATAGAAAGATAGCCCTTGAAGAGCTTTATCTTCCTTTCTACTTGCAAATGGTTATAGATTTTTTCCTTGCTTATAGAAAATACTGTTAACATACGGAAATAAAAACTAGTTTGCTAAAAAATTTTAAAATTATTATATAAAATAAAACAAATTTAGAACTATTACTTACATTTTTTTTCGGAATAAAAGCTGTAATTTAATTTACGTATGTGTTATAAAATAATTTGAAACTACTTATTTAAAACTGTCCATTAATTTGGAGATTTATACGATCTGAAATCGAAAATGATTTATGTTAATATAATTCATCTAGTAAGAACTTTTACATTAAGAATTAAAATGTTCGTCGGCATTTCTTTTTATTTCTTGTTTCGAATGAAATAAATGGCAATCTAAGACACATTGGCCTTCAAAATTTAAGATATATCAGATTATAGTGTGCCATAAGCTCTGAAAAAATAAATAGAGGAAATGTCCATTAAAATATTTAATTTTATTGTGAATGCGGCTCAGAAATTTGCAAGCGATTAGCAAAGACATGTTTTACAAAAAGGGAAAGGGGGAAACACCTTTGGCAGAAAATACCAATTTCGGTGAAAGAAGTGCATCACGGTTTTATTTGAAGATGGAGACATTTTGTGAATAAAACATAGTTATTGGTTCTTATAAGGAAAATGGGAAATTTCTAAATGGGAAATGAGGACCAGACACGGAATAACCTATGTTCCAGCTCATGTAAGACTTTATAGGAGACCTAAACTAGCAACAAATCTACCAAATTAGCTCCAGTTATGCTATTTGGTTGCTGTTCAGTTTTATTGTAGCAATTTCTACAAGTTTGAAGATGAATTTGTCTAAAAAATGAGTTATAAAGCTCCAACTCAAATTTCTTAAACATAACACAGACTTGATTTTACGAAGTGTGACAGAAAAACACGAGACAGGCCCAATAAATCATTGAGCATATATACTTATAGAATCAGTTCTGTGTGACATTATTACCTTCTCAAAGTAATTCCCTCCAGCATTCACATAGTTCTGCATTCGGTGTTGCCATTGATAAAAGCTCTGGAACGAGGTTTTTGGATGGTCCTTTAGGAAACTCACCATTTTTGCCTGAACCGCTTCAAATGAGCTAAAATGGGTTCCCTTTCAGCAAGATTTTATTATAGGAAATAAAAAAAGCCGCATGAGACCAAATCAGGTAATTAAGGAGGATGCCCCATCATAGTAATGTTTTTGCAGGGTCAGATACTGCTTAACAAATAGGGCCGTGTGAGCGGGTGTATTGTCTTGGTGCAACAACAATCCATCACTCTCCAATTCTGGCCTTTTTTTCCTGATTTCTTCACGAAGTGTTTTTGGTATTTCAATATAGTTTTTTTGATTTATTGACTATTCACTGATGTGAGTGGGAACCCACTCATAATACGAATTTTGGTATTGTTTAAGTCTAATCGTTTACCTTGGACGATCAGCGAGTTCATCCTCTTCCACACTGTCCTTTCCCCGAGAAAATCGCTTATGCTATTCAGACACATGTGCACGAGACAAACTTTCAACTCAATAAGCCTCAGTTATTATTTGAAGTGTTTTCGTAGCGTTTCATAAGAAACTTGATGATGATTTGACATTTTCCCACAGAATGCAGTGGCACGTGTTCACTGAATGACGCAGTACTCCCAACTAGCACGATAGGCTTAGGCGAAACTGGCTACATGGATAGAGGAGAGGAGTGGGACGACGTCAAACAAACTGTTGTTGGCAACTCCATTGTTTTTTCAAGCTATATATTTAGTCTTGTTTTTTTGTGTCACTTTTGTTTATGATTGTATAATCATTATATCAGTTTCCATGTATGAGCTTTTAAAACCAGAATTGTGTTGAAAATGTTCAAATAATGTGTCTTGTTTCAACAAAACCAATGACATTTTTCATGCTAAAAAGGAAATAAATTATTATATTAATGTGTCGACAAATCGACTTAGTTAAAATTATTGAATTCTCCTATAAAAACTAATTTTTGTATTGATTTTTATTTACTTTCCTGCTTCTTTTAGAAAAGGCGTTATATAGCTATTGATGATCACTATTTATAGAAGAATTAAAAAAAATCCTGTAATATTGTATTGTTTCGTTAAGCTGTTTATTTTAATGTTTTCTTATCTTAAATTTTAGCTATTTATACGAACTTTAAAATATATTTTATGGTAATTTATCAGCGTTTTCAGATAAATATAACATACTATAAGCTGAAATTTATTTGGAATTTATATGCAGGGTGAATCAAATGTCTTGCCCGAAATATAAAAATTCAATAAAACCCCGCTTTATATAATAATGTAACTTTCGTATCATTGGATAGATCAATATTAGTAATTTTTTATGGGTAGACGACGACGCGAATGCTCCTTTAAAAGTTGTTAAAGGGAACAATTGTAAGAAATATATAATCTTTATAGAAATGGCTTCCTTTCAAGAGCAAGCCCAATGTGTGTTTTGATTTCACGAAAAAATGTAACCATTATTGTTCGACCAACATTTTGACTTATTATGGAAGGAAACCTCCTAGTGCGAAGTCAGTAAACAGGGGTATGAAACAGGATTTTTCTTAAAAGTGTTAGGCCTAGTATGAGTGATGCAACTATTGATTAAATCCTGAAATCGTTTCAATAGAGTCCTTCTAAATCAGGCTGTGAAGTATTACATAAAAGGTGTGACACAAAAAAACAAGGTTAAGAGTTTAACTTGAGAAAAAGAATGGATTTAGCAACAACTGTTCTGGTGACGTCATCCCATGCTCCTCCTCTAACCATGTGACCAGTTTCGCTTTAATCGATCACGCCATTGAATGAACACGTGCAACTGCATTCTGCCGGGAAAATGTAGAGAATCAACATTAAGTTTCTTGTGAAACTTAAGAAATCATCCACGAAAACATTTCAAATACTAACTGAGGCTTATGGAGATGAAGCTTTATTTCGTGCACAAGTGTTTGAATGCTATAAGAGGTTTTACGGAGGAAGGGTTAAAATGAAAATTTATGAACCTGCCGGGCACCCAAGGTCAGCGATTACAGGTCAAAACGTAGCCAAAGTTCACATGAGTGGGTTCCCACTCACATCAGTGCAGACTATTAATCAACCCTACTACATTGAGGTACTAAAAAAAAAAACTTCGTGCAAAAGTTTGGAAATAAATGCCAGAATTGGGGAGTGATGGATGGCGGTTGCAACAAGACAATGCATTCACTCACTTGGTATAATCTTCCAAGCAGTTTCTGACCAGGAAAAACATTACTATGATAGGGCATCCTCCTTATTCACTCGATTTGGCACCATCCGACCTTTTTATTCCGTTCAATTATATCTTGCTGAAGGAGAACCCATTTTATCTCAATTGAAGAGGTTCAGGTAAAAATGGAAAATCTCCTAAAGAAAGTAGTCCCTTTCTGTAATCCCATTGTGAAACTTGTGGTACTTGCGGGAGTTATATTTATTCTGTCTTCAATATAAAAAAATCACTTAATTTGATATAGCCTAATTTTGCAGTTCGTATTCAATGGATTGTAAGAAAGTACCCTGCTGGCTACACAAACTGCAACACGAAGAAGGACCAGATATATCCCAGCGAAATCTATTTAGCAGATAACATGTTGTCCAAAAATCAAACGAGTAAGATTACAGCTTCTTGTGACGAGTGGATGATGACAAAATCAGTTGTTAGTGTAAGCCCCATTGCTGGCTATAACCGCTGCCCTACACCTCGGCATAGATAGAAAAAGAGGCTTTGGATGTATCCTTGGGGTACAGTCCATGAGGCTTCCACATATTGCCAAAGTTGATCTAGTATAACAGCAGGTGGTATATCTTGGGCTAGTCGTTGTTGAAATATGGACCACACGTGAAAACACGGGCAATTGACGATAGATCGAGAGAAAAAACAGGCCAAGGGAGAAAATCAATGAAATGGGAAAAGAAGAACACTTGAACATTGCGTGCCACGTGTGTTCACGTGCTATTCTGTTGAAACATAGATGATGGCAAGCACTGAATATATGGGATGACTACGGGCTCCAACAACTCAGATATGTAGCACTGGCTGTTCAGTGTACCGGCAATGTGTACTAGAGGGGTGTGGCAGTGAAATCCAATACCATTCACAACGCTGATCCCCGGTGCAGGACCAGTGTGGCGATGCATAACACTTTAGTTCAGCAGCATCTTACCACTGTATATTCAAATTCGAATCCGACCCTCGTGATGTTGCAGGCAGAAGTGGGATTCGTCAGTTAATACAATGTCGTTCTATTCCGGTGTCCATGTCCGCCATTCATCACCTCACTGGCGGCGCAAACGCGTATGGTTTCCAATCAAGGGAAAACGAAGCAATGGACGCCTTTCGGACATTCAACACTGCAAACGGTGTCGAATGGTAAAAGAGGACACCGAAAAATGCGTAAAATACTGAATCTGTCTATGGTTCATGATGTGGCTGCGCAATCCATCACTACCATGCACACAATCCTCCTGTCATTACGGGTAGTGATGCAACGAGGTGGGTGTGATTGGACACGTTGGTCCGTCATTTCCTCCATCATCCAGCGATGACAGATCCGCATCACAGTTACTTGGTGTCGTCCTAAACGTTAACTAGTTTCTCTGAAGGATAATCAATAAGTAAATAGCTTATGGAAAAAAAACGCACAAAAAACAATTGCCATATTTCACATCGCCACTTTTTCTCCCCTTATTTGGCGCTTGCAGTTGGTACTACGGTCGCCCATGATGTGCGTCTGCGCTATAATGCTAATGATAAGCATATTTCATCACCGCCAATGCATGATGTAAATTTCACATTCTTTGCATGCTTCCTTCAGGGTGTTACATTTTGTAAGGCCAGCAGTGTAGTAATGAAATCAATAAAGTTCCTCTAACTACAGAAATATTTTCTTATCTTGTTTCGGAAATTAACAGCTTTTAATACTATTAAAGGATCTCATTTAGAAGATGAATTGAAAGACCTAATTTTATCGGATAACTAAGTTAAGTCTGTAGGAATAGAAAGTAATATGGAGTAGCACGATTCAATAGGGGCTCCAATTTCCTTTTAGCATGATTAATCTAATGGAACTGCCTAAATTTCTAAATTTGGGATAGGAATTTTCGAAGGAATACGGTTTAATTATTTAGAGTGTCTATCTTCGTATTAACAAGAAATTTTATTACAATAGCTAAAGATGAAACGAGCCCGAAGTTTCTAAAATATTGCTTGCGAAAACAGATTTAATTACGAAAAGTGTCTTCAGGATTAAGCTTATGAGAAACTATTAAATCGATGCTTATTTAGAAAAAAAAAAGACAAAAGCATCATATGCAAAAGAGGAATTGCTTACAATAATCCGAAAAGGATTCTTTTTACATGGGGACATTTAATTCTGAAACAACAAATGTAATTATTGTTGTATCGTTTCAAGTTATAAAAAGGTTCCTTTTTGCATTTTCTCTTGGCAAAAGAAGAAAAATATTTCTTTGTTACTTATTTTGTAATTTTTGAAAAATTGATTGATCTTTCATTCTTGATGGTATGAAAGCTCGCTGTGAAATCTTATACGCCTGGGGAATAAAAAGTTAAATTATTGTTTCATGCTTCACAATAAATTGCAGTCAAATTAAAAATACGCGCATTTTTTTTGTTAAAATTCAGATTTTTGTATATTGCATCCATTACAGTAAATTAAAATTTAAGTAGCAGACATCCGAGAAAAAAACTAACATTAGGCTTCAAAATTGTAAACAGTTAAAATATACTCACATATTTTTTTTTACTAACACAAAATTACGATCAGTAAGAAAATAATTGAATAAATATGTTTGAGTTGAATATTGACTTGCGTTTATTCTGGTTGGTTTGATTTGTACTAATCTGTTTTTTTTTCAAATATACATGGTACTTACATATTAAATTATCACATACGCAACCAATTTTGTCGTATTAAAAGATTCCGTACAAAATAACAACGATGACAGCGATTGGCAACATTTTGTGACTTTGCGATATCTTTTGATTTGGTGCAATTGGTGGATGGTATCATTCGAGTTTAACAAATATTTGTATTCTAACAGTTAATTTCTACTTCATACCATAAACTGACACATGTATAAAAGTTCAAAACAAGACTATCGAAAAATCAAACGTTTTTTTTTTAAAAATAATTTTTGCTATTTTATAAGCATCACAAGTACTTAACGAGTTTACAAATATTAAAGGGAAATTTTTTCGGTCGAGTAATTTTGTTTTCTCGTAAGACATTTTAAGGAGAAAAAATTCTACAGGTGTTACTTATTAGAGGTTGGAATTTCCTAAATTTTCAAATAATTTAAGCATTTGTGAACATTATTATATTAAAAACTAACACATTTCTACTGTAAATTAATATACGTAAAATTTATTTAAATGGTTTGGTATGAATTGAAGGCATATCAAACACCGAATAAGATTAAAAATATTCACAAGATTTAATTAAATAAATTATATTTGTTCATGATATTTGACGAAAAATTCCATACTCATATAAAAAAAAGTATGAAAACAGTTAACAGTCAACAACACATTGAATGTTTATTGATAAATAGAAGAAAATTATATATAAAAATGCTTAATATTTAAAAAAAAATAATAAAGTAAACATCTGTCAATATTGAACCTCAAATAGGATTATTTAACTCAAATATAAAAAAGTTAAGAATATGAATACATTTAAATTTAACTTGCCTCTTGAAATTGGGAAAATATAACTTTTTCATGCATTTTGTTGGCTAAAGAGTTCAATACTATTCAGTTTGGATTTGGCGAAAATTTTCAGTTTTTAAGATGCGATAACGATTTCATTCTAGCAAACTTCGTGATTTGTTAACCCAGATATAAGAAAATGCAGTCTTATTCTAATAAGATCACGTGTTCTCTATACTTGAATGCTCTATTCGTCATTTAAAATCCACATATGTTATTAAATTTAAAATCGCGCATTTTTTTTACATTAAACCTTGCACTGTGCTTGTTCAAAAACTTTGTTGAAATATCAATTTTATTCATTGAGAATTTATATCAATTCTTTTCCTTCTTTTTTGGTAATTGATTTCAGTCATTTTATCTAAACAGAACAAGAGATAGATAATTTACAGGTCTTTTTAATACGGCTTTTGGAAGAAAAATTCCTGTGATACAATGACGCATTGCTAAAGATTTGATTTTAATTAGTTTGGAATTTCTAGTTTGCAAAAACAACAAAAATTTGAGTGTTCAATTTATTTAGGAATACTAAAGGTGAGAAATGAATAAGCATTCCATTAAGAGGCATGTGAAAAAGAATAATCGAAGTAACCAAGGAATATAATTCAGATTTTAACGACATTAAATCTTGGAAATTGATAATGTAAATTCATTTTTTTAATTAATATCTAGGAAAAAATCATAAAGAAAAGAAGCAGATTTTTGACAACAATGAATATTTAATCGATTTGAAATCCATTTTAATTTTAAATTTCCGAGTTTACATGGAACAGGAAGTTTATATCCAGCATTGTGAGTGAGTGGCATTTCTCTCTTTTCCTTTAGTGATCTTAAAAAAGGTTTTTATACACTTAAAAAATGTTTATTTTTTTCTTACTTAACGAAAAAAATTTAAGCTTTCATTTTTTTTAAAAAAAGTTATAATCAATTTTTTTTTAATGTTTAAAATGTTTGACTAACTTCTAAGGATTTTCATCTATAAAAGATGGAAAATGTATTTCATATTGAAATTATTTTGCTTATAATTTCTTTTCTGCAAACGAATTTTGATGCATGTAGATGGCTTAGAGAGAATTGTTAGTGGTTGCCCCGAAAAAGGGGCCAGCTTTCCCGGGGGGCACCGTGTTCTAAATTTTATACACTTTATAGTCCCATATTTCGTAAGAAAATTAAAAATAAAAGTATTTTTAATTAAATTTTTTCTGAGTTATGGGCGCATTATATAAAATTGATTCTTTATTAATACAGTAAAACCTGTATTTGTGTTATAGAAAGGGACCACATAAAACGAAACGACACGAAACAATATGCGAGAATTTCATAAATAGTTACATATAACTAACAGCTCTGTCGGCGTACTAAATAACATTTTTTATGCGGCGGATAGGGACCGCATAAAAACAGTTGCACTTAAAAATACATCAATTAATTACAAGAAAATAGCCTCAAATAAAATAAATGATTAAATTACACATGGAAACATTTTTAAAACATTTAATTTATCATTGGTCCCCAAAAGTGATCGTACACTTGCAATTTCCTATAAAATTTAATGTTTTTGACTAATAAAAATTAGTATATTGTAATTGTAATTTTTTATGATATACAACTTGTTCGTAATAGAATGACATAATTATTTTTTTAAAAATAGTATAACTATTATTTTTAAAAATTAATAATCAAAAAGCTACTGAAAAATTACGCCACAAAAGTCTTCGTACACCTAACAAAAATCTCAACTTAGCTTTAAATATTGTATTTCTTTCTTACTTTATACCTAGAAGGATATCTTTTAGTGTCCACGATAACTTTTAAATGTTTTGGTACAGATTTAATCAGTTTTTTGTAATTTCTGCATCGGTTTTCCTCCATGCTTCTGTGATTATTGTTTTTACTTCCATTATGTGTTTATGTGTCATGTTTTCTTTTTTTTAAATCAAATTCGCACCAAATATGTTCTACTGGGCTAAATAAACTGAGTGAGGAGGTGTTTTCAGAATTTTGGACAGTTATAGAGACACCAGCGGCGTACATTGAGAGCAGAGGGCTTGGCGTCATTATTTTGTTAAAAAATGAAGTAGTCTCCTATATCCAAATTTTCGCCGTATAATTTAAAATTTCACTTTAAAATATTTAAATAGAGCTGATGATTCACAATACCATCAAAAAATACCAAATCAAAAATACCTAATTTTGAGGCCGATTTACACCTCCACGCAAGAACACTTCCATCTCCATGATTCATTGATCCAATTTGATTCTTGGGATTAAGTTTCGGAAAATTCAAAATCGACAGCAAATTGATTGGGATGACGGAAAATTAAACATTTTTGGTTCTGATGGGCATATAATAGTTTGTAAATGAAGAAATGAGAAATTTAAACCCATGACTTTATGTGGAACAAGAACTCCTCCACCTCTATGCTGAAGCATGGAGGTGGAGGAGTTCTTGCGTAAGATTGTAAATCGACTTTAAAATAAGGTAATTTGTTTTTTTTATGGCATTGTGAATCATGAGCTCTATTTAAATATTTTAGAGGAATTTTAAACTATCCGCCCGAAATTTGTATTGGAGATTACTTCATTTTTTAAACAAGATAATGACACCATCCGCACTTCTCTCAATGTATGCCCCTGGTATCTCAAGAACTGCCTCAAAATTCGGTAAAAACCTCTTCGATCAGTTTATTTAGCCCAGTAGAGCATATTTGGTGAGAATTTTATTTAAAAAAAAAGAAAACTTGACATATAAACACATAATGGGAAGTAAAAACAATAATAACAGAAGCATGGAGGAAACCCGATGCAGAAATTACAAAGCACTGATTAAATCTGTACCAAAACATTTAAAAGTTATTGTGGACACTAAAAGATATTCTACTAAGTATAAAGTAAGAAAGAAGTACAATATTTAAAGCTAAGGTGAGATTTTTGTTAGGTGTACGAAGACTTTAGTGTCGTAATTTTTCAATAGCTTTTTGATTTTTAATTTTTAAAAATAATAGTAATATCATTTTTTTAAAAATAATTATGTCATTCTATTAAGAACAAGTTGCCGATATCATTAAAAAATTACAATTACAATATTTTAATTTTTATTAGTCGAAAACATTAAATTTTATAGGAAATTGCAAGTGTACAAACACTTTTGGGGTTCACTGTACATAGTGTTATTTTCAAAATGCACATACATAATTCACTACTATTCCAAATTGCTAATCTTCCTGTGATGAAATAGTTCAAAATCGCTGTCATCTCTTGAAGATACAATCTGAATTGATTTATCTATTTATTGGCACCATAAAGGCTATAAGTTTTTGTGACGACAGTCGGCTGCTCTTGAACGTCAAGATAACCAGATATGCATGGTCGAAGGTCTTTTTGGAATTTCAAACTCCTTTTGGTATCGGTATCTATTTTAAGAAAATGCTTTTCCGATTTGTTCGAAAGCTGAATCTCTGCATATATTTTGCTCTCAAAGAATCGGGTTCTGCTTTTCCGTCTTCTTAAACTATGAAATTGTTGATAATATCACTGTCATTCAAGGTTTCATCTTCAATCAAGTGCTTGCTGCTAGTGCGTTGAGAAAAAGCAATTGAATGTGTATTGTCTAAAGGCTGTTTATAAGCAATGTACAGAGTGTGCTGAAATGTATAGTGTGTTGAAATTGGTAGAAAACTTCACAGTGGCATCAAAGCCGTTGGGATTCATATACCGCATTAAAAAAAGATCTGACAAACAATCGTACAAAAATAAAATAGCACAAAAAATATCGTACAAAAATAGAATAGCACATTGGTAGAAAACTTTACGGGGGTACCAAAGCCATTGGGATTCATATATCACATTAACAAAAGAAGATCGCACAAGGAATCGTACAAAAATAAAATCGCATAAAAAAGGGCTGCGCAAAACCGGTTTTACATAGCCGATTTATATAAATATATCGTAAGTTTTTTAAAAAGGATTTTACTAACTTCGCAATTGAATTTGATGATTGAAGTTAAAAAAATCCTGTGACAAAAACATTGCTGTACAAACATTAAGTTACTTATAAAGTAGAAAATCAAGAATTTGAGCTTAAATTATTCAGTCTAGCTTACTAATGATGATGAAAAGAGGGGGAAAATGCTTCTTATATGATGCAAATTCATTGCAATAAAATCAAGAACTCTTTAAGAACATTAAAACGATGTTACGGAGTCTTTTATGCAAATGAAAGAACATAATTAGTAAGTTGTAAAAAAGAAAAGGGAATTGCTAGGTATGGTTTTATTGAATTATAAGATATGTTGTAATAATTAAGGGTCACTTTTAAACTGTTGTAGAAAATAACTTCACTGGGGACCAAAAATGTTGACTAATACATTCTTTCCAAAAAGCATTCATTAATTATCTTTCAAAATTTCGATTACGTAATATATCTTAAATAACTTAATTATTGATTAATCTATTAAATGATGTTTTTATTGAAAGTCATTTTTTAAAAATGTACTAAATAATAAGCAATGTAAGTATCGTCTAATTTTCCTATGGATTAACGGTACTTATGTATAATATCACTGTACTAATTTGCGCCACATGAATCGCGCAATTTTACAACCAAATTTGACTCTACCTCCCCCCCCCCAAATATCTTTTTTGTTGTTTTCTTTCTTTTTGTATCTATTGTTATTATGTTGTTTGCTGTGCTATGATATCATGGCGTGACTTGCAAGGTGCAAATTGGGTTGCGGTGATGTTAATGCGTAAGTACCGGTTAAACCAGCGTTTCTCAAACTGTGGGGCACGCTTTCTAGGGGGGCGCAAGCACATTGAAAATTCGAAAACTAAAGATTATTTAAAGAAATTATTAATTTACTGAATGGAAACAAGCGAATTACATTCTGACATGATAAAAAATAAAATACAGATTTACACTGATATAACACACTTATAAATGTAGACACTTATGTACAATGTATATTATAATTAATTAAATAATACTAAGTTAAGAACAAGTTTGATAAGTACCAGTGACCCCATGGGCTTGTATTAACACTTATTTTGATAATTTGTATGGTTTATAATTGATCCTTTAAATGACGATTAAAAGTTGTGTGATTCGTTTCCCAATGCTATAGTTTTCCATGTAGATGCACGTATGTGATATTTTTTTAAATGGGGGGGGGGGGAAGAAACGGAATACATCAGAAATCATCTGAAATAAGTAAATCCTTCAAAAACACTGTCAGGGTCATTTTATTGCATTCCGAAGCCATTGGAATAATTTTATGGATAGCAGTGCACAGAAAAGATCATACTTCGGAAAGACGTCCAGAAAATTAATGCTTTGGCTGAGTGAGATGTTTATATACACCAGTGGCACTTAAAAGGTTGAAGTCGTTTTGTAGCTTTAGCGTAAATGTATAGTATTATTGAATTTAAGGGGGTGTATGGAGGGGGGTGCAAGGAAAATTATGATTGAATAATGGGTAACGAACATTGAAAGTTTGAGAAGCACTGGGTCAAACATATATGAATAATTTAGTTCTTAATTAGTAATCTGAAATGAATCGACATTAATTCAAATAAAATTATTCTTTGATTTTTTTTAATCTTGCAATTCAAATTTTAATATTTTAGTCCTTTTCACATTGTTTAATACATTTATCTAAAGACTTAAACTAGATTTTAGTTCAAGAGCTAAGAGAAGAGGAAAGAAGATATCACTTGTTTAAATGTAGTGTCATTTATTGAAAATGAAATTTCAACCTTCCTGATCATTTTGCTTTAAGGGCTTTATTCTAATAATGACGACGTTTGAGCTATTTTTATATTTTCTTTAAAGAAATCTTAGGTATCTCAGGTGGTTTCAAAATGAATCCGACACATGTTGGATTGAGACATTGAGGATTCCGCAGGAATAAGAGAAAGTGTGATTTTGAGGATATTACATCGTTTTCTGGAGATTTCAAATGTACAGTACGTCAGCGTTTCTCATCAGCAATGTGAAAGGTCTAACTTCTAACAATTGTTTAACTTTTATGTTCTTCATGGGAAACCATATCCCGAATAAAATGAATTTCCTTCAACAAATTTTACATTTTTCTTTTTTTTAGGTATTTTTTCTGCAGTAAATTGTATTATTTTTGTTTTATATCAAATACTCAACAACAACAAAAAAATGTGTTTTTAATTCACGTACATGTATTTTTTTTCTTTCTACAAAACACTACATTATGAAAAATTTATGCACAAATCCAATTATTTAATTTATTCTTATAAATTAAATTATAAACTTAAATTGTTTTTTAGAGTATATTATCTAATATAATCAATGAAAAATGTAATCTAAAATGTGTGTGTATGAACAATATTAATTCAGTAAAAATTTACCAGAATTATACGATGGGTTATTTAATTCAAAATGAATAATTGTTACAGTTATTGACTTTTGTTAACGTAAAATTATATTTAAACAATAATTGAATTTGAGGAAAAACACAGTAGATATTTATTTTGGTTTTAAAAATTGTTAAAAAATATAAAGATGTTATAAGAGAGAGTTAAACTTTACTAACAAATAATACATCTTTAAATACACACAAATATATATTCTTTAATAAATTTATTTTTCGTATTTAGTATTCTATCTTTCACCATTTTTAAACTACTCATTCTCTGTTTAATAACTCTATTAAAATCTTTATACCATCAATTGCGGTTTCTCTGTCAATTTGATACCACATCTTATAAGATAAAGTATATAATGAATATATCAATGTTTGTATGTAAAGTACCAAAACAAAAATTAAGGGCAAATCCTGCAAACCATGTCATAAATCAAATATAGAAAAAAAACTTATACTCTCTTGTTAAAGTAAGGCTTAATTCTGAGTATAATTTGCATTAACATTTGAAGAAAACTTTGGGAAATTCATTTAAATGTACTTATTACTCTCGTTCATACTCTTAAGTGAATTACCAGAAATACGTTTATTTAACATTTTGTTTCAGTACCAATCTATATCCTTGTTTTTCACATTGAAATTAAACTTGTCTTCTCTTGCAGGTTGTAAAAGATGATTTGTGTACAGTCAGAAAATTTGCTTACTATTAAAACACAACACATTTAGTAAACATGATGATAATTGTTATATTAACTATTAATTTTTTGCTTTCCTTAACAACCACCCCAACAGTCAATGAATAATAAATAAGTCAAAACAAGCCCAAAGTCCGTTTAACTACACAGAGATATAGATTTAGCCTCGTGTATACGTAAATTTCAGCCTTCCGTCTATTCCCCTGAGGAATACTCAACCAGCTAGCATCCTCTTTTGGCGATGGGGTGGAAAATCATTAACACAGGTCAACAGTAATGAGTTCGTTAAATAACTCACAAAGGAAACTGTATAGTTCATTTCTTCTACTCTTATGATCAAGATTATTCAATTATTTTAGAAAACCAAAGAGTTGACTCATTCGGAAACAACCAACAAAACTTATAATATTAAATTTTATTAATACAATTTGAGATGATTCTTCTTAACACCTTAAGAACACGAATGGTTTGTAACAACATAATAAGAACGATGACATTTACGGTACAACTCTTTTAAAGCATATGTAGCAACTTTCACTGATGTTATTGTTTCTTGTATGCTTAATGTTAATGTTTCTTGTATGCTTAGCAAACTGCAGAACACATCAAGCTCAAAAATTTATTAAGTTGATTTTCAGAAGCTTAGCAATGATAAATGTAAGTTACAAATAATTGTTCTGTTTAAAAATTAAAACAACAAAGAAGTAAAAAGCTTAAAAATAGACAAAATAATATAAATACATATATATTCCAGTCATTTAAGCAAATGTTGCACATTTGTTATACAATTGATTAAAATGTTACCAGTAGGTTACTTTTATGCATTTTCTTTTCTATAAAATTATAACATTCTGCAGGATAGAAGGATTTTTTTTGCAGCATACACAAGTTAAATTGCCCTTTATTTGGGCAACATTCTTTTTTTTTTTTTTTTTAAAAGTAGCTTCTCTTTCGTTTAATTCAGCCTTGTTAATATCATTAAAAATAGGAATAATGAAAAAATCAAACATCGACTTCTGTAAATATGTTGATGTATGTAAATACCGGTGGTGTAATTTGCACACCAAAACTGATTTTTTAACAAAAACAATGTAAAAAAAAAGGCAAGAAATATTAGCTTAGATTTTATAACACCGTTTCGGCACCGTTTCCATCTTGGGAAAGAACGTAAATAACATACGCAGGTGTTAATCATTTGTTTATTCATGAATTCGCAGCTGTGTTTTTACTAAAAAGCGTACTATATGTGCCGCCCATGTCTTAAAAGTGAAAAATCAGAGCTATAACAGAAATAATCCAAAGTAAAATAAATCGAAAAATTCAAGTGTATAAATATCTATCTAAACAATTATCCCTTTCTATTTTTCACGCAGACATAGTAGTAAATATTATTTCTGAAATCTCACATCTAAACATTCCACTGTCATCACTTGTGTGTGTGTGTGTGTAATTTATGTTTTTGCAAAAACAAATAATAAGACGATTCTGCTTCTCCCCAAATTACATAAAATTGGTAATAAAAATTACACTAACTAGTGTGTAGGAAAAAAAGTAAAACAATTCTTTTTCTCCTAAAATGTGAAACAGAGTAATAAACATTGAAAGCACTTTGTCTTTATAACCAATAAATTTTTTTTTCTTTCTTTTAATGTGAAATATAATTAATATCATTTTTAATTTGCTTTTCTTAAACAACATGTATCCTTTTAGTTTTAATTTTTGAAATTATTATTCTGCCTGTTACGATGTTTATTTTATTAGTTTTCCTATTTCAATAAAGCTATAAAAACAAATTCAAACTACTATGCTCACATTGAACTCAGTTTTGCCGGAAAAGAGATATTTTAATTGAATAAAATATTTTTAACAAAATATTATCATGGTGCTTTGAAGTACAAAGAGTATCTGCTGTAACAATTTTATCAGTCAAAAATAACGTTATGCATTTTGATGCAGTGAAAATAAAATTTATTCTATTAGACATGGGATTGTTCTAATGGTAAGATAAGAGATATCAGAAAATGGATTTTAGTCCGACAGAAAACACGATATTAGCAAAAGGTCAAATACATATAGTGGATTCCATTATTGATGACTATCCAATATGGTGACGTTAATATTAGAGGGAGTATCGATAAAAGTATCATGTTTGCGATTACCAGAGAATTTTTGTCGTTTATCACTTTGGATGGCTTGTTTAGGGGTATTAATGTTTGGGAATTAAATTTGCGGTCACAAAAAAATCATCTGACTACAGTCTCTAATTTAGGGATAAAATAATAGAGTTAATTTCTGTTATAAAACGCGCTGCTTCTATAAAGTGATATTTATACGGTTTAAATCAGATTATGTTGATATTTTCTTTAATAAAATAAAGATAAGAATATCGGGTAAATACAAGAATTTACTTTTTAAGAAACAGGTTTAAAATTTTAATTTTCTAGGGAAGCTTATTTAAAACGGTTTTTGATTTTCACTGATAAAGCGCATTTTCAAAATTTTATTTTTTATGTATGATACTTCAAAAATATTAAAAAAGTAAATCATAAAATACATATAAATATTTATTAAGAAATAAGAACTTGATACTAAAAAGTTCGTTCATAAAAACAGTACATTCATCGCAAATTCTGAATAGGCGATGTTCAATTTCAAAACCATTATGAAAAATTTCAAATGCAAAATCAAATGATTTTTAATTTTTCTTTCATCGGTAATCTTCATCAACCTTAATTTGCAGCTCAGTGCTTCTCAAAATTTCGACATTTGCGACCCAATATTCAATCATAATTTACATCACCCCCCCCCCTCCATAAAATAACAATGCATTGAATTCAATAATATTATACTTGACGCTAAAGCTACATTACGACTTAAACCTCTTAAGTGCAACCGGCGCATATGTACGTCTCACACAAATGATGTGTTAAATGCCCTGGACGTATATATACTTCTTTCCAAAGTACGATCTTCTCTGCTCACTGCTGCCCATAAAATTATTCTGAAGGTGTAGGAATGCAAAAAATGGACCTTGACAGCGTTTTCGAAGGGTTTACTTATTTCAGAGTTTTTACTCATTTATTCCTTTTCTATCCCCCTCCCCTCGCAATACATCACAAACGTGCCCTAAGTGGAAAACGGTGGAATTAGGGGGTGAATTACGTAACTTTTATTCGGCAGTTAAGAAATTAATTATAAATCGTACAAATTACCAATTTGTAAACATTCTATATATGACATGCCCATTGGGTCAATGGTAATTATAAAACTTGTTCTTACCTTAATATTGTTAAATTACTCATAAAATATACTGTGCAGTACTGATGCATTTATAAGTGTATCATATCAGTGCAAACGTGAATTTTATGTTTTATTATGTCAGAATGTATTTTGTTTGTTTACTGTCAGTAAATTGATATATTTTTTTAAAATAATCATTTGTTTTCGACTTTTCAATACGTTCGCTACCCCCATCCCTAGTAGAGTTATCGCTTCTCCCTAGAGGGAGCGCTCCACAGTTTGAGAAACGCTGTGGTAGCTGATTAAGTGTATGGTACTCCGTTCTGAAGGATGTGAGAGATTTGAAAGAGGAACTAAACGGTCACAGCTAGATACCGAAGACGAAAATAGAAAACCTTTGAAAGGAATACATTGGAATAATATCATGTCTTCACTTTTTTAGCACCCTAGTTTATGCATTTACTGTCTTCATAATTCATAAACAAGCTATTTCTTCACAAAACAAACGTGTAATGAAATACAACATATTGCAACTTTAACCCTCTGAAATATTTTTTAATCTATTTGTTTCTCGTAAGAACCCTTTTTTCCCCTTTATTTCAAATCAAAAAGCAATTTGTTAATATTTGTTCCCTTCTGGATTAATAAAATGTCTTGTTTTTGCATTCTTTTACCCTTAGTCAGATAAATATAATTTATACGAATCGCGTCCGCTTACATTATTCTCAGAATAATATTAGGAAACATATGTGTAACATTTTTGATAAAATATAGGCTTAACAAAATAGAATTAGCTCTATAAAGTGTAACTAAAGTGTAAAGACAAGATTATTTAGTTTTTTCTTCTTTATTAGCAATGATTCTTTCTCTAAATATAATTAAAGCCTAACCTGTGAGGAGTTAAATAAGTGTATTAAAAACAAAATATCGAAACATCTTGAGTTGATTCTTAATAAATCCTTACTTAAGACCGTTACGTCATTATTTTATTTTTTGATAGTAAAATTTTCGTTTTCATCCCAGGCCATGTCTTTAAGAAAGAATGTTTTAATTTTTAATAATTCTGTGTTGCTGACGATTGAAAAATATTCTGAATTATCTTATTTACTAATTAATAAATATGTTTTTAAGAATCAACGTAGATTAAATTTTCTGTTTCGGTGGGTATAGGGATTAAAGTAAATACATTTTATGCTTTAATCCTGTGATAATAACATTCATCAAAATGTTAAAGTTTGTTACAAATCTTGGTAAATAATGCACGGATAATCATAACTGTATATTTTTAGAACAGAGTGATTATAAAAGTAATCGAGTACTGGTTGAGCATACTGGTTATTTTCATTAAAACTATAAAATAGGATTTTTCAAACATAAAAGCCTACAGAAAAAGGTATTAATTTAACTTTCTCGAAGGAGATTAATTTATTTAATTAATTTTAGTAAAATGTAAGTTTTTTACTTTCATTCATTCTTTTTTCAAGGATGAGATTAATAATACTAAACACCAACCTCTCCATAAATTAAAAACAATTTGTAAAATTATAAGTGAAGATATGAAAAATATAATTCTGAAAGAGTTACACACTGATTTACAGTTGCATTTAAAAAAATGAATTTAAGTAATAAAATATTATTTTAATGTATCTTCGCATATTGAGATGATATGCCATACACTTAAGATTAATTTAAACTATGCTTTGAAAAGAATATTGATTGACTTGAAATATATACACATTGTCATACATAAAAACTTTGAAATTCATTATAAAAAACATGTTTTTGGGAAATACAACAGTTAACGTAAAACACACACAAAAATCACGGATTGCATGAGATATACATTAAATGTGCATTCCGTTTTTTTTTTCCTTTCAAACCTTAATCAAGAACTCTCATTGTTATTTTAAAAACTATTCATTGCTAAGTCCACATATTGAAAGTAATTGTACACATATTTGAGGTTGAATTTCTTTAAGAAAAATGATATATTTCTATATTTCAGGAATAATTATGTGGATACCTTTGCAAATATATTAATACATGATTCTTGCTTGCTGACTTTTCAGTTTTTAACAAGTTTTAAAATTGAAAGAATTTGCAGATTTAGTCGTGTTTTTAGTAGAGTTCTGAACAAAAGATTTATAAAAAAACGCCTCTAAATAATAATTTTAAGATTTTAGCATGGACTACGCAATCGTTTACATATGCATGTGGATGTACATTTAAAACAAAAAGTTTTGTAAGCACAAGTGCTATTTCCAAGCTCCATTCGTTCCTAAAACTGTACAACTTTCATGGCTTTTTTGGATAATCTATAGAATTTAAAAGCAAACAGTTAAGCTGAGTAACCAAAACGAGCTCAATAATTGAATTATATGAAAAATCAGTATGATATTTGAGGTAATACATTATCAAGTGAAAGTGATTACGTCAGCTAAAAGATAATATTCACGAGCTTTCTGCCTGATCATGGGCTCACGTTTTGTTGCTATTATAGACTTACCGTGCGTAGAGTATAATGACGAGGTTTCCAATTCGCGAAGATGAAACCTTATTACTTCAAAGAGGAGCAATAGCAATGTCGTCTTGATATGTTCCATTACCACCCAAAAATAAATCTTTCTTTAATGGGGCGTAACAACATTTTCTGGATGAGATAAATACTCATTTCTATTTCTGTTACATTTTATAGTGATAAAGGGACCAATCTCATTCCAATCAAATGCTCCCCAGATCATTAATGACCCCCAGTGTGGACGAACGGTTGTATGCAATATGGATGAAGAGCTTCATGTTGTTCCCGATGAATTATTTTCTACCACCAATTATAAAAAGTGTAAAACAGCTCTCATTGATTTATACAACTTTTTCCACGTTTCTGCGTCCCAGATTTTGTATTATTTATCCCCCCCCCCAAATAATGTTTTTTTTTCGATTTAAAGCTGACAAATAGGGTTTTTATGTCGGTCGTTGAATTTCAAGCCTAAGGAAATTTGTTTTCTTATAATTGTTCTGTTACAGATCTTTATTTCCGAGTCTAAATTGAACTCATTTTTGTAATCTGGAGAGATGTTAATCGTCTGCTTTCCCTATTTTTCTTCACAATTCTTTTCAATTTATTCTCATTGCGTTTTGTCGATTTCTTGAGCCTTTGTCACATACATGATGAAGCTTTTGTGTGAACTTTAGTTAAATATGCTTTATATATCGTTACTGCGCTTCCATTTGATAATTTAAATTGTTCTAAAATTTCAGATACACTTTCATGTTATTTCATCCCATAGAAACAATCTGCCCTCTTTAAAAGTCACTAATAGCTTTTGTTGATGGCATCATAAAACAAAAACAATTAGTTTTACAAAATAAAAATAATCTTAACTTTAAATAATAGTGTCGATTTCTTTGATGAGTACTTTTCCTATGACGTTAATGAATATTTTCTATCGTTGCAATTTAAGGAAGAATAAAATTAAAAGTAAGTGGTAGGTGACATTTGACCACTATGTCTATATAGAAAATCAGGACCGAGAACAATATATCATTCCTTCAACAACATAGAAGGTAAAACTATAAGTGGGTGGTGTTTGGGTATAGGTTAGCGGGATATTGGAAGGACACATATAGGTACATATTTTTTCCAGAGGGATTTTGAATTATTTGAGAGTCATAGAGATAGAACCTTAGAACTTTAGATGAGTCTGTCATAGGGGTGCTTGGCACCCAAGAACGGTAACTACAATCGTCTCGGAGGGTAGACTAATACCTGGGGATTCATACTATTCAACGAATACAGAGCTAGCCAGATCAACAGACCCTAGTCTAATAGGGCATGTCTAGGACTATTTGC
Source organism: Trichonephila clavata (assembly GCA_019973975.1). Lineage (NCBI taxonomy): Eukaryota > Metazoa > Arthropoda > Arachnida > Araneae > Nephilidae > Trichonephila > Trichonephila clavata. Next base: position 23,802 of record BMAO01015538.1, on the reverse strand, counting down.
CACTGTCTGTAAATAAATGAACTCCTACGCCATTTTAATAGAAAAGGAGTAGCCTGGGAGAGAAAATTATTTACCAAAGCTTCGTAAGCAGTCTTGTAAGCATCAGGTGAGTTCTTTGTGACGAGTTCTATAATTACCACTGGAAATAATACACACATATGCATAACTCCTTTCACAAGAGCAATATTGCTACATTATTTTTGGAATCATGAACTTTCATGAGCTTAAATCAGTACTTCTCAAACTTTCAACATTTGCGACACAATTTTCAATTCTTATTTTCATCGCGCCTCCCTCCACACAATAAAAATATTGATTGCATTGATAATGTATTTTGAAGCTAAAGATACACAATACGACTTTAATAATAAACCACTCAAATTATAAAGATAAGTATTAAATTTTGCATATGACAAGCACATGGAAGGATCACTAGTAATTTTTAAACTTGCTCTTAATTTAGTATTGATAATTTAATTATCAAATGCATTGAGAGGTACTGATACATTTACTATAGTATCTTAGGGTAAATGTGTATTTTATTTTTTGTTATGTCAGAATGATCTTTTATTTTCGACATCGATATGCTCGCGCCCCCTATGTAAGGTTTATCTCACTCCCCTCGAGGGGTTCGATCCACAATTTGAGAAACGCTGGCTTAAATCATTATCAGGAGAGAGAAGCATTGTTTTTTTATTGTTATATTTCTTGAAATTTTTTAAAGTATGTAATATGGTAGTTAAAAGAGCAAGCTCAATTGTTTTCTTCTCGTCATTTGAACGAGATTTATAATTACAAAGTCCATTGCAAACAATTCTCGTATTAAGATGTTAGTAGAGTAAGATATTAAGAAAATTAAAATGGAACTGGCATAATTAAAGATAATTAAATATATTGTTCCTTTTTATGTTATTAAGATTGATTAAACATGCAGGCAAAGAAAACATATATGTTAATTTCTTAGAGTTGATAACTTCTTTGCCATTTTTTTAACTATTGAATGAGTCGCTGTTGTCAATTTTAACTACAATTGGTTGAAAGAAATGAACACCAGATCTAGATATTTTATTCTATAAAGTCAAATAGAAATGCACATAAAATTGATTTAACATAAATTTGAAGTGCATAATGCTTTCGAAATCGTTTAGGAATATATAAATTAAAATGCTTAAGGCTTAGAAATTTTATTTGATTTAACATAACTATTAAAACTATTGCATTAAATCTGTTTAAAATATTTATATTTAAATACTAGAATACAATGTCTGCTGCATTATAAAATAAATTGAAAATACTGCAACTTACTTCTTAAATTTCGTTCAAGAAGCTAAAAACATGAAACATAAAGTTAAGTGTTTTTTTAAATAAGAGCTATTATAAAAGGAATTCATTTTACATTATAACTAGTCTGCTTTTTGCTTATTAAACTCAAAATATATAGAAAAAATCTCTTTACTATTCATTTAATTTCATCTCTGTTCTGAAGGAAAATTGGAAAATCGTTGAAATAATTTTTTTCATTCATTCATTTAAAGAATGATCATATTCCTACATTTAAAAAAATTAACTATTAGTTCATGTTTGCTGATTACTTTTGAATGCTGTAACCTAAAGTAAAAACTTATTCACGTGAGAGATTAACTTTATTTCTTTCAAAAACTGGTATAATGTAATGTTTTTACCTCATATCATTTTCACTGTTTGGGAACATTTTCGCATAAGTAATTACTCAGGAGAATCATTTTTAACGACTTTTCTTGCACTGAATGTGTTTCTAATGATATTTTTGCTTCGTTATTCTGAAAGTATTCCTCATTTTTATGTTCTAAATTTGCTTTTTAGATGTTAAAAAAACCTAGTTCTGAATATAAAATACAGAAGTTGCTTTTTCTAGTTATTGATTTTCAAGTAATTTTGAAATGAAAGAAAAGGAAAAGGAATGGTAAAAGTAAAAATTCCTAAAATTTCAAATTTAGCGAAATATTCATAATTTTAAGAAGATTCAGTTAGTAATATTCTTGCCCGTTGTAGGTTCTTAGTTTCAACTCTGAAGATTTCATTCACTTCCAGATACACCAATTAATCAATCCATCTTTAGTGGCTAAGGGTTTTATTTATTTTTAACAGCCACACAGCACACACAATTGATATATACAATATTTAAAACTCACTTTTTTCCCACGCCATTTTAGTTCGTCATGCTACAGATCGTAGCCGCCATTCGCCTCTCCTCCATTGTTGTTAAGTTCTGCATCTCTCTATTCTCATGGCAGCGCCACCTATATAGTTTTTTTTCCAGTCCGGCGAATCTTACACAGTTGATGTTTCAACAATTCTCCAAAGAGATTCAGCGATGGATGAGGAGTTTGAAGCACTAATATACCTAATTAAATTTTTTTGGCTCAAAAAATGTATCTAGAAATGTTGTATGTGGAAAGCGGTTTTGCGAACTGAATCTTAACTAAATATATGACAACAGAGGGAAAAAATCCCATCACTAAGAAGTTGTGCTTCACAAACGAGATTTGGCAGGAATGTTTACACATCTAAAAGATGATGTTGATTCAATTTTTTTTTATATAAAAGCATGAGGGAGGCACTAGTAGCGCCACTATGAACATACAAATCAGGTTTCCTTTAAATATGGGCTGAAAAGTTCGGGGGCATTATTTTTCATTGAGTTTAACGTAGGGAGTTGATGTTAGTCAATAATGCCTTCAAGAAGGAAAAAAAAAAGACATCGTTACTTGAACGAGGTCATGTAATAGAACTAGAAGAAGATATATTTTCTTCTCATGATATTGCAGAAAGACACTGCGGAAATGCGTCCACTGGGCTTGATGGTTGGCAGGAAGGTCAAAGGAAGATTCTGCTTGAAGAGGACCAGTTTCTTGGTGGTCTCGTGGCATTACTTAAAAGGAAGACTACTTAGAGGTATTTGGTGATTTGTTGTGTCTTATCGTACTGTGTATTGAGAAGAAATTCAAGTGGAGTTAGCAACATCGTGACACAACAAAGGCTTGCAAATTGGTTTCTTCAAGGACAGCACTAAGTTAGGCGTGATATAGCTTGCATTCCTCGGACGCCACGTCACTTCGATTTGCAACGTCAGTGATGTCCTGTTAGAGCTCACTAGGTGACGAAGTGGATATCTAGTATTTTCTGAAGAATGCCGATAAAGCTTTGATGCCAGTGTTGGTTAGAAGAAGGTCAGGTAAGTACCATAAACCAGCTTAACTGTTACCTAGGCACACTCTGCCTACACCTGGAGTTATTGTTAAGAGGGCAATGTTCTTTGACAGTAGGAGAACTCTCGTGGTTATCCCGAACACCCTGTGGGGGAGGGGTTCTAACTGGGACCTCTCTCCCTCTGTCCAGCGCGTCTCTAGGCGTAGGGGGAAACGAAGCATCACCAACAAACTCCATAATAACAATTAGATTTATTCAAGCTCTGAACAAACACTTAAACACAATCACAAGTTTAATTATAAGAAGAAACTTAGGAGTGATATCTAAAGCGTCGATTAATCCTAATATTCAATCCTAAGTAAACGCGACTACCAGAAATGGATAAGGAGAACAATCACTAATGAACCTCGGGCCGGTTCTGATTCTACTATCTTAAATCTTCAATCTAATAATTTAATCTCAGAAATTACCTTTTAAACGCACGCTAAGTTTGTGAAGTAAATACTCCAGTGTTCACACTTACTTGACAGCTTCACGGCTCCTTCTCTCTCTTTACATCTACAAAGCCTATATATAGACTTTATATAGTCGAACTAATTAACATATATCTATCTCGTGTTTTTCTTGAAAGGCTGTGAATTAGTATAAAGGCTAGCCCCAAAGTTTCCCCAAGAGGATTAGTGAGAATATCTTGCGAATAGCCCCGTCACAACCCTAACTGTGAATTTGTACGTCAAATTTGGTATTTCAACTTATTGCGCTGACATTTATAAACAGCATTCAATATGGTGTTTGTAAATAGAATAGCGTGCCCCCTGAAACTGGTGTTGTAACCAAACACTATTTGCAGCGTGTTCACATGCTATCTTGCCTTGATATTTCACTAGATCTTTATCCAATCGAACACAAATGGGATGTCATTGTACGACTATTACAGTGTCATCTACAACCAGAATTAACTGTCCCTGTATTGGCCTATTGAATGCAAAAGATAATGAACTTAATCAGACAAACTAGCGTTGTCGCCTGAGGAGTTATTAAGAGACAGAAACTTTGTATAAGGGGGATTAGACGTCTCCTGACTGCAGTGATTATGTTTCTGCCCAGCAGCTCTCCACTAACTACTATACATTTTTCTCTTAACGCGAAATGAAAATAATTTAACACGAAAAGATTTCCCTTCTAGGGAATAAAAGTTTCTGTGTTATTTGACTGTCTTACTGTATCACCGGAAGAATTCGTTGCAGTAGATGAGGATAATGTGTGTACAGCTCCAAATATGGAAGACAAAGACGTTTTGAAGTTTGATCAGATTTCAAAAATTATCATTCTAAAAAATGCAGTTCTTGTTCCCACGCCATCGAAATAAAGAACATGATGAAAAGTGTGCTCAATTATTTCGACGCATATAAAGACATTAACAACATTGAATAATTAATTTTGTCAATTTGATGCTAAAAGAGACAAAGCAAAGAAATATACTACACTATTTTCTTAAACTCAATAAATGTTATGTATTTAAAAAAATTAAGTAAATTTTGTTCTAAATTTCATTAAGCTCCTGTGAAAGTTTTTGTTTCATTGATTTTTATTAAATGAATACACATCAACATTTGTAATAAAATGTACTCTAATAAACTTAGTTTTGTGGATATTATGTTTTTTTTTTGCAATATTTTATAACATGAAATTCTTTTACTACGAAAAAATATTTAATTCCCTCAGTTTCGTGTTAAATGATTTTCAATGTATATCCTCTTTTTGATTCTAATTTATACTCGTGTGATAATTTTTATTTAAGTTGTCCCACTTTCTCACAGCACGCATGTTTTCCTTCTTAAGAATTCTATTTCACAGTTGTCTTTGTATACTTGTTGTATGATGTGTAACATTAAAGAGTAAAGAAATAAGATTCTGAATTATTTACAGATTTTTTTCTGACGAAAAATGTTTACAAAATAACTTACTTTACGGAATTTTGAAAATAACTCAATGACCGAAGAAAAAGATAAATACCTTTTTGTTTAACTTAATATATATGAATTTGTATTTTTTTGATTTAACAAAAAGCAGTATCGATTTAGTAATCGATTGATATATTTTGAGTCATGGGCAGATCATAAACCTGACATCCTCCTTCTATTAACTATGGAGGTTCGTATCTTCTTCATAAGCTCAACTCCTTTTTACAGGCCGAGGCTGACTCGCTGATCCTCCTCCAGCTGACTTTATCAGTCACGATAGTCATCCATTGGTTGATTCCCATTAGTTTGAGGTCCTTTTCAACATCGTCTAACCATCTTGTAGGTGGTCGCCCTCTACGTCTGGTTCATTCAATTTTTGATGAAGTTACTGTTTTGGTAAGAAAAGTATCGGCATACAGATGGTCCAGCCACCTAATACGTCATGGCTTTATAGTTACAATGTCAGTCCCTCCGTATTTGCCATATTTCCTGTAAATTTCATGATTGTAAAGAATTCTCCACCCATTGTTCTTTTGAATAGGTCCTAAGATTTTCCTTAAGATTTTTCTTTCGAAAATGAGCGCCTTTTATTTCTCTGCTTTATAGATGGTCCAACATTCACTTCCATACATAGTAATAGGTCTGATGAAAGTTTTATATATGCTCAATTTGGTATTTATAGTGATAAACTTAGACTTGAATTGGTTTATGAGTATGTGTAACATAAAAATGTATCAAGAATAGCCTTTGGGTATCCTAATTAAAAAATGTGTATTTTACTCAATAACATTTCTCCAAGAATTATTTTGGATCAATAAAATTTGATTTGGTAAAATTGATAAATTTAGCGTATTTAATTTCATAAGAATTTTCCGAGTAATATATAAAATTTTAAAACATCGATTTAGAACGAGAAATTTCTATCTGTAGCAAACTATTTAGAGTTTTAGATTTATAGATATAACATCTACAGAGTAAAACAATTGTTACAATTTGATTTGTAATAGTTCTTATAAAATTGGCAAACAGAACGTTTTTCAAAAGAATCCAAAATTACAAGTATATTAGATAAGCAATGATAATTAATCGAATATAAATACTCCAATGTAAGAAAGTTAGTATGCAAGGGAAAAATAGAAAACTACTGTTTTTAAGAATTTATAGACATCCTGATGAAAATTTTTCATCTGTAAGGGAAACGTATTCGATCACACACACACATACACACACACACACAAGTTAAAATAGCCAGACGTTGTTTGACCCTATTGGAGAGTTTATCACATGAGAGAAAACGAGGAAGTAAGGAAAGCCACTTACAGTTTTTGTAGCAGCATGCTACGACAAAGTGAGGAAATTAGAAATGGATACTTGACTTTGCTATATTTGTCGGACAGCCGAATATACTACTTTGAAGGATCGTTGTACCTGCTATAACCAATGATAGGTGTCACTGTTGTCGAAGTGACCCATTTTGAAACTCTTTCACAAAGAACAGTTTGGCCAGTAGGGTGATGAAGCCGATGCTGAACCATTTGCTTTGTCATTGCGTCACTTTTCGAAAAACTAAGCTTTTACACGCTATTCGACAGATTTCAGAAAGTAATCACCACCCCAAAGACCATTTTAGTGGAAACTTATGAATGCGTCATTAAAACCACCCATTGTTCTTTTGAATGAATCGTAAAATTTTCCTTAAGATTTTTCTTTCAAAAATGAGCATTTTTTATTTTTTATTTTTCTGCTTTATTGATGGTATAACATTCACTTTCATACATAGTAATAGGTCTGATGAAAGTTTTATATATATGTTCAATTTGGTGTTTATAGAGATAAACTTAGACTTGAATTGGTTTCTGACGCCATGAAAACTTCTATAAACAAAATAATTATATAGTTTATTTTATTTTTCAGATCATTGCAACATGATATCGAGGTCCTAAATAAATAAACTGTTTCAGAGTTCCAAAAGTATATTTACCTATCTTCAAAGGAGACAAATCGGGAGATTTATTAGTTGAAATCAAAAACTTTTTCTGTCCGCATTACCCTATATCCTATACTGCATTCTCAAGCGTTACAGAAGCGTTGAAAAAATAGCTTTTTCAACTTCCGATGATATCTAAATTATCGACAAAGACAGTTCTTTTGCAAAAAAGGAGTTGGACAGTTCTTTGCAAAATAGTACCATTTGTGTTTAAGCCAGAGTCTGTAAGTTCATATAGATATTTAAAAGTATACATAGATATATTAAAAAAGAAAAATTTCAGTGAGGACCTGTACGTATATGCGCGAACTATAATGCATTTTCCTTTTTAAATTCCAATTTCTAAGAAGAGAAAAATAACTTTGTGGAATGTGGCTGTAAATTCTTTTTTTTTTCGTTTCCGAAAATCATAGAAAAAAGCTCAAGTATGTAAAAAATATCCTTTATATAAATGAAAAACACGTTCTGATAATGGAAAAACATTGTACTTAAAATGAAAAAATATTTATCAAGATATTTTTAAAATCGACTTTTAATATCAAGTTTTCATAAAATGTACAATTGTTAAGGAAATGAATAAAAGAAGGAAATAGTATTCTGTTTATCCTTCAATTGAAAAATAAAGCATTTTTGGCTTTTAAACCGCTTTGTTACTTTACTGACTAACAACTAAACAAAAAAAATAATTAAATAGTGAGGGGAAAAAAACTTTGCACGTTTCTCCTCTTTAAGCTTTGTTTCTTTTTGACATCTTTTATGAGCATAATCTCAGTTTTATTTATTTTTTCAAAAAAAAAAAAAAAAAAAAAGCAAAGAATAAATTGAAAGGTTTGGAAAACCTTACTGATAAAAACGTGAATGTCATAAACGGATAGAAATAGTAAATGTTTACGAGCGTATTTATGTGCGACTTTTATTGTAAGTAGCGAGAAGCTAGTCTGAAAAAAACTTCCGGGTGTTTGCAGTAAATTTTGTCATTTAAACATGAGTATGATATAAATTTAAATAATCATGCCTAATCTAGGAAGTTGAAGCATTTGATATGTCGTTATAACTATCAAACATTTCAGAGGTTATTCTATTTTTTTTTCTAGAAATTATTTCTTACGGTGGTTTTTAGGAGGTAATAACGGAGGTTGGCAACCTTTCAGCTGTGGCGTGCCAAACCAATCTACCCATATGTTTCAGTGGATCACACCGAAGGACATTTTTGAAACAATTTGATTCCATCGATAATACATGCAGAGTTCGAGAATGCAAGTCAATGATACAGGTACAAAGAATAATACTAATATTTACAGTTTTATTATACATTAGAATTATACTTTAAATATTATTTCAAACTACATGTCAACTATAGTAAAAGTGGTAAGACTGTATTATAATGGGATGATCGTTGTCCACGTCTAGGCCTAGGCCATTGGAGAGAGAGGCCACACAGAGGAGGGAGGCCATGGATCCAGACCCCTCTCCCCAGAGCCTTTGATTTTTTTTTTGATTGATGATAATCCTACGCAGAAAGTACGTAAAATTTAACTAAGCGTTTAGAATAACCACTTTAATTTATTTATTAATGCTAATTATTAATTCAATAATTTACTTTTTACTGTTTTTTGTTCCTAAAATAGACAAAACTAGATGAATATGTTTGGCGGTGTTTTGAGTTATGATACGAAATGGTGGACTTTCGACCCTGGACTCCCCCCTCCCGTTGAAAAAAAATTGTGTGCCACCTGTGGCCTAAACCTAATACCATAAACAATAAATCAACTCATTAGGTCGAAATGCGACCGTCGGTAGAGCCAGTTTGAGCCTAGGTTTATGAGATTGTAAGTCGTGCATATCTATTTGTTTCAAAAAACCGTCTGAACGAATATTTGATAATGCATGCTATATACTGTCTCTTTTAATGATCTCAGGTAGGGCCTGCTTTTCCCTAGGAGCCCAGGGCGTCAAAATATCTTCCCTGGGCCTCAGGGCCTCAAAGAGTATTAAGACATTCCTGGTGATCATGGCCGGCGTTTAATGAGATCTAGTCCTAGGCACTGAAGTCCCGTCGTGTAACATTCTTGATGCACGTTAAATCTATCTAGGCTTACAGTCGTCCCTTTATGCTGATGTGGAAGCTCGGAGAGGGGCTGTTAATTCAGAGTGTTGCCCTTGTCACATGACCATGGTTCAGAATTATGAGATCCGTCGCCAATACCATTCGTGTAGCTTTATAGTAAAATGTTCATATACACTAACGTATTCTAACAAAGAAACATGATTCATTTTTTTTCTTACGAAAAATCTTATCAAATTTAATACAGGAATGTAAAAGAGTACACATGTTCTATTTTGCATTCTAAACGTAGTGGTAATTACAATAAGAACTTAAAAAGATATTTTACTCTTCCTTCAATCTAGGTTTCATGTGGATCTAAATAATACATTTATCCCCTTCCAAGTTCATTTTATTTCTGGATTATAAATCAAGAAAGGTCAATTTTTTATGGTTGTATTCTCTCTCAAACATGCATACGTTTTAAACATAAAAACACAATTTGCTTACAATATTTCCTAAAAACGAATGTAAAAAAATCTATTTAAATACTTGAGTAATTTACCTATAAGGTTGGCTTTTTGAATGGTAGAAATCATTAGATTTAGGAGTCAATTCTCATTAACTATAAATATAAACTTTAAAATACCTATATTTTATCTTTGAATTACAACTTTCAATTCCATCTTTGGTATTTACATAAATGATTATGAAGTTATTAATCAAAATTTGACTGTGTATTATAAATTCAAAAACTCGATACTGCACATAACTCAACATCGCAATCTGGATAGTAGAATCTTCTTACCTTCTTCTCTCTTTGATCAGCAAACAATACTCCGTCGTGTTGGATTAGTTTTCTTCTCTGTTGGGAGAGTGAGTGAATATTAACGTCACACTCTGTTCAGTTACATGAGGGCTTTTGGCGACGGTCTGCGTAATTTTAAACCATAGTCAAGTGACACGGACGACACCTGAGCTGGCACCCTCCCCCTTTCCTAACTACCACACCACACCAATGAGATGATGTTTGAGCTCTCGACAGATTTAGCGTGCATCGCTCACCTACACGGCGGGTCTTCAGTGGTACTGGGATCGAACTCATGACACACTAGCCATGATTCGATGCCTAGACTATTTGGCTACCGCGGCCACTTCTTCTCTGTTGGAGGAATGTAGTCGAGTGCTTCTCAAACTTTCAATACTTGCGATCCAATTTTCTGTCATAATTTTATTCGCATCCCCTCCCCTATTCAAACAATAACAATGTATTAAATTCAATAATAATGTATTTTGATGTAAATCTACAATACGAATTTAATTACAAATCGCACAAATTGTCAAGATAAATATTAAATCTTTTATGTAATTTCATATATGACAAGCCCATGGGGTCATTGGTAGTTGTTAAACTTGTTCTAAACTTGGTATTGTTAATTATCAAAAATACAGTGTGCAGTACTGATACATTTATAAATATATTATATCAGAGTAAAAATGCGTTCTTTATTTTTTTATTATGTCAGAAAGTATTTTTTTTGCTTCAGTTTAGTAAATTAATAATATTTTTAAATAATGTTTTATTTTAGACTTTTCAATATTTTCGAGCCCCCTTGTTGGAATATCATGCCTCCTTAGGGGGGTGCCCCTCACTGAGAAACGCTGATGTAGTCAACAAAGTGTCTTGCAGACAAACGTGAAGGGGGATGCTCAGCAGAAGGTTGTCTTTCTGCAGAAAATTCAAAGGAGTGGTACTTTTCAATTATTCGAAACCATAAAATGCACATGTGAAATAATTCGAGAAGGACTGATCACACTGTAAATTTTCACAGTGCTCGAACTAAACTTGGGATGAGCTAGGGTGTTGTACAGGGTGCGGCAAAAAAACTCGGACAAATTTCTTGCCTCCTAGAATAATTAACAAATTTCCTTTTAATTGGTATTTTCATTTTTCTTTATCCACCACTTTACTAATAAAATATTTTTTAATACATTTCTTAGTTTGTACTTTAATTTATGTGTTGTTGATAATGTCGAGCAAAGGGTTTGCTATTTTAGAGTTGTTTCAGCAAAGGAAACGAAAGTTTGAAATCGTTCATTTGTTTATTGTACCTCAGCAAACAGTGTTTGGTGCCATCTGCCATTTCAAAGAGCTTGGCAATAATGGTCGACGTTCAGGAAGTGGGCGAAAATGCACTATAAACACTTCAATGAATCGTAAGGCCATCGAAAAGCGAGTCCAGAATCCGATGGCTTCCATGAGAAAATCGCTCGTGACATAAGAATATGTGTCAGATCGGTGAGACGAATTGCAAAAACCAAGCTTGGACTGAAGCCTTACAAGTTGCGAAAATTTCATTGCTTAATGAAAGAAACAAACTCGTACGGCTCCAAAGATGCCGGAAACTTTTGAGACGGGCCGCAAATCAGCGATTAGAGAGATTCCTTTTCACTGATGAGGAGCTCTTTGCGGTCCAAGTTCATAACTCCTAAAACGATTGAATCTGGTCTGTAAACGCTCCAAGCATTCGGCAATTGTTGAATATCGCCAATATCCAAAGTCGGTCATGGTCTGGGCGGAATTTGCGCAAGTGGTAAACCTCCTTTGATTTTTGTGGAAGAGGGCGTTAAAATCAATCAAAAAGTGTACCAGAGGGTCATTCTTGAAGCTGTTGTACTTACGTGGGCCCAAAAGCATTTCGGAAATGCAAAGTGGACGTTTCAACAAGACTCTGCACCAACTCACATGGCCAAAAAGACATAAGACAGTGCAAAGCAAATTTTCCAGACATAATATCATGTGAAGAATAGCTACCCTATTCGCCGGATCTCAATCTCATGGATTACAGTGTATGGTCCGTTTTTGAGTCCAGAGACTGCACTAAACCATACAAAATTTTAGATTCGCTAAAGCAATTGTTTCTGCGGGAATGGAATAGATTAAAGGTAAAAGACTCTCTTGAGGCTCATTGTTGAACATTTCTGCAAGCGTTTGCGCCTCTGCATTGTTGCAAACGGCGGTCACTTTGAAACCAATTAAATTTATTTATTAGTACGAGTGTACTCTTTTGTTATATTTTGCTAATTTCTTAATTTTTTATAAAGTTGTTTAAAAACTTGTTTTTGTCCGGGTTTTTTCGCCATACCCTGTATTTCGCATGCCCGAGCTGAGCTCGGGAAAATCCAGGAAGAGTTTAATTCCTGCATAACAACGAGCTATTCTCTTTTAAATAAAGCTCTTCCACAAAAATAAACTTTTCCTAGAATCAGTAATTGCAACATGTGGGTGGAGGAAGAAAAGAAATGCGACGGCATTAAATGGAAAGAGGCAAGGTAATGTTAAAAAGTGTTGTGTAACTAACCGGTGGATGCAGCTCAATGTTTACGAATGCCGTATTTGTAAGCACAATTCAGTTGGAATGAAAAGTGTGTCTTGTTTTGAATAAATAATTTATTTCATCGGTGAGAGAGAGGCAATTACTATTACAGATTCTCCTCTGCGGTTCAATGTTATTTGACTGGTTGCTATGCTGAGAAGCTGAAGAAATAAAGATTGAAGCTATTTATGATAAAGGGTAAGTCAGTGTATAGAGAAAACAATAAACAGTAAAGTAAATAATAAAAAAAAACGTAATTTAATTCTAAGAATAAATAATTCTAGCAAAGTCCTATTCTTTCAGAAATATTCAAGTCAGAAGACGTTCTTTTTGAATTGGTTGTATATTGGTATGATATCTCCTCAGCTTTCAAATATTTAGCATAAGCATTTTATTATAGAAATAACTGTTTATATAATAAGAATAACTAGAAAATATAACTTTTTTTTGTAACAGATAATGAACATTCAATTTGCATAAAAAATATTATTGTTTTAAAATGCATTGTCTCTTGTCTCTGGGGTTATTTTAATGAACAAAATATTTGCTTATTACTTCTACTTATATTGAATGCAAATTTTAATTAAATTAAGAGCTTTTTTGGAGTAGAACTAGGGTTTGAATCATAAACAATTCTATTGAGTTTTTTTAAATAACACCTTTGAATGTACGTTCAAAGCACTTCTTTAAGATTTAACAACTTAAAAAAATAAATATGGTCATATTATATTTATTTTTGTAACTGAGAAAGAAATATACATACATATAATTTTCCTTATTAATTATATTAATTATATGTACAATTGTTAATACCATGCATAAGTTAATAATTAAAAGGCTATATTGTCAGAAGAAGAAAAAGAATACTTTTTGTAATAATTTTTTAAAAGTTATTCAAAAATATGTTTTAGAACATATGTATATTTTTATTATGCGCATTTATAATTTTCTACACTGGAACCGTCTATATATCCTTATGTTTTGTTTCTCTACACATAATTTTTATTGATGCGTATTATTTTAATCATACATTTAGTCATAATTACGCTAAATCAATTGAATCTGGTGTTGTAAAAATGAAATCTGAGATGCATCAATCTCCTCAAATAATTTTTGAGGTGATAACTTCTTTAGGAGCATTTTGCTGAAGTGTGAATCTAAATTAATCGTCAGGTTTGAGGGTGTTGCGTTTAATTAGATTTATTCAGTTGCAGTCGGTAACGCGAGCTTAATTTTGAATTGAAAACTTTTTAGGCACTTGTTTTTTTGATAAAATATTTTATGCACTCTTTTTCCCGTGACTTCTCATAAGTATGTTCACTAACTCATGATATTTGCACAGTTACAGCTTTGTCCGTATATGATTTTTCAAATTAATTTTAAAAAAAATCACATGCTTGTATCCCAAACATATTCATGTATTCCTTAATGACTATTACGTTTGACTAAAATGTGACTAAAGTGTATCAAATAATGTATTTATTCCATATAAACTAGTTTCATTGATATATTCTTTCCAATTCATCCTCTTCGAAATTTCAAAACCTGTATTTATGTGTATTGTTTCTGGTGAACGGCCTTAAAAGATGTGTAATGGGTTCATTTCTTACCCTTCCATTTATCTTCTAGGTAAAATATTTCAAATAAATTGTTTGATTTGATTACCTTTTTCTGTGTGATGGAATAGCAATGCATGGTAAGCAGAGCTGCTGTTTAAACTTAAGTGAATTGAGTTTAAGATAACAGAAAAAGTAACAATTGGACCTCTTGAAAATAGATTAAATTATAGTTAACATTTGAATAAGCGTGTATCCAGAAAAAAGATTAGGAGACTCGTAATTCGAGCTGAAAGGATCAAGATGAATATCTGCATTAAATGATAAACATATTTTCTCATTGTCATTTTGAGTAGGATAAAACTAACTAAACCATACTCATGAAAGCTTTAGTAAAGATTGATAATTATTTTAAGGCTAAGAAATAAGAGTTGTTGTTTTTAATGATGACTCTCCATTACACCAACCCTTACAAAAATGAGTTGACATTTGCTACAAATGGCATAAAAAGCCTAAAGATGGCCGATGCAACTGACTAAAACCCACTCAGGAACGCTTCAGTAAAGGTTGCTAATAATTTAAAAGCTAAGAAATAAGAGTTGTTGTTTTAAATGATGACTCTCCATTCCACCAACCCTCACAAAAAAGAGTGGAGATTTGGTACAGATGGCATAAAAAGACTAAAGATGGCAGATAAAATTGACTAAAACCCACTCACGAACGCTTCAGTAAAGGCTAATAATAATTTAAAGGCTAAAAAATAAGAGTTGTTGCTTTTAATGATGACTTTCCATTACACCAACCGTTACAAAAATGAGTGGATATTTGCTACAAATGGCATAAAAAGACTAAGACGGCAGAAAATTGACTAAAACCCACTCACAAATGCTTCAGTAAAGGCTAATAATAATTTAAAGTCTAAAAAATAAGAGTTGTTGCTTTTAATGATGACTTTCCATTACACCAACCGTTACAAAAACGAGTGGATATTCTCTACAGATGTATAAAAAGACTAAGATGGCAGATAAAATTAACTAAAACCCACTTACGAACGCTTCAGTACAGGTTGCTAATAATTTAAAGGCTAAGAAATAAGAGTTGTTGCTTTTTTAATGATGACTCTCCATTCTACAGACTCTTACAAAAAGAGTGGGGCTTGCTAAAGATGGCAATGATGTTAAATCACTATTATATTTAAGTGACGCTAGAATATAAGACGAATACCAAACATTTACGTTTGTAAATGCATTTTAATCAAAACTCATCAAATCAAAGGGGAAAAAATACTAATGGACAGAAATAACGTGTGCATGGTGTGTACTGTATAGATAGATTTTAAGAACATTTAGCAAACATTTACTCTGTTGATGGTAATCTTAATTAGCACTTAAGTTTAATATTTATTTAGGACCTTTTTTCAATAAATGAATGTTAAAATGCATTTGAAAAGCTATCGATAACATTAATTTATGGGATCGTTAATTAATTGTCAAACAACATTGTAATCCATTATCCTTCTTCTATTTACAAACAAAAATTTGAAACAGCCTTTAATTTTTTCCCGGAACATTTATTGAAGACTTCATTTAATAAAACATCAAGAAAATGTCATTTTATCATTAAGTTCTTTCCACGCAAAAATTCTATGTTTATTGAAAATTCTGAATTACGTAACGATGTCATATTCCACCTTAAATACGATAATTGTGATAAATAGCGATTCATTGGTAAAATGAAATAATGCCATCGTTAATATCTCATACGAAACAGAATTTCGCATTTAAGGCTACACTGTACCCTTTTTCAAAAACAAAATAAAATTCGAATCAGTAATTAGGAAAATAATTTATGTTTCATGTTCATAATATATTATTTAGTTGATTCTGAAAGCAAAAAGTCAGTTTGACCAGCCATTGTTTTACAATTTTAAAAAAATTAAGAATTTTTTAGGCTTTTTCAATTTTTAATAAAATGTTCAATTTTAAAATGTTTTAAGTCATTTTAAGTGATTTGTGTTTCGTAGATTATTGCAAACAAAAGTTAGCAAGGAGTTGATTCCCTCGTTGATTTTTTAATAATTATTCTTCTAGCTAAACCTGGAAAAAACACGAACATTTTTAAAACTTTAACTGTAGCATCTTTTTAAAAAAAATAACAAGATATCTCATATTTGACCCATACCAACTTCTGTAGAACATAAGTTTGGGAATATCTACAAAATATTTCAAGACTCCATCTTGAACAGAAAAAAAACCTCATGGCTTAGAAAGCCCCTACATGTTCAAAATTAAAAGTCTGAGTTTTTTAGGTGTTTGCTTTATGCCTTAAGGCATAAAGAAAACACTTATAATAACTGCATAAGTATGATTGAATTTTTTTTTAAATTCAAAATATATGTTTGAATAAGATTGATAGTATATTTGTTACGACCATAGGTTATTCAACCTAATCTTAACAAAATGTTTCCACATAAGTTTTGAAACACAAATCATTTATGTATAACATAAGAATGATACTAACTTAAATTAAAGATCACCAGGTTTGTACGTAAAATTTAATTTTTTTACTATTAAATGGGGAAAGTTGACCAATACTTAGCGTCGCTTAACGAGAACTCAAATACCATAATATAGTACTACAATAAGTTTACTACAATATATTTTGACAAATCATGGAAATATTCAGTTTTATCTGCAATACTTGAAGAAAGAATAGTTGTATTCTCAAGTTTTATTGCAGTATCGCAGTGAAGGGCGTGTTTGAAGGGCTTTGAAGTTTTGATGACCTCGAATGTTTTCCTTTTTTCTCATGTAAAATTAGTTCTTTTATAAAAAAACTAGACATTAAAAAGAGAAAACTCCTTTCTAAATTTAATTCTTCCTAGTAAAAACAAATTAATGGTTTGCATACATTAAACACAAGAGGAACTGTCTTTTAAAATGTGTCATAAAAGAAGTTGTCGACTGTTTACAGTTTTAGCAATTACTGCTTTAGTATTTAAAAGTTATTTTATCATAAACATATAGTGTAAAATATTTTTAGATTCAGAAAAATCTGCACTATTTTTTCAATTTCTACTATTAGTTCACAGTCTCTCTATATTTATATATCTTGTTAAAAATTCCAATCGTATATAAAATACTTTTTATTCATCCACTCAAGTTCAAATACATTTTTGAAACATGTAGTGGATTACACTTGATGATAATACAGTTTTTTGAAATATAATTCATTAATTAAATTTAATTAATTAATTAATTTTAGTTTAAGAGATATATTGAAGCCGACAGTATTCCTCTAGATGGCAGCACCATTGGATGAAACCACTTTTGTTAAATTGGTGATGAAGATTTAACTTAACCTATAAATAATTTTATGCTAATTAAACGCCAGCATTCCTTTAACAATAGTTTTAGGATAAATACTTACCTTTTTTCAACTTTTTTTAAAAATGAAAAAATAATTAATGTGGTTAAACAATTTTAAAGTTAATTTAAAAGATATTTTGCCATCTAATAATTGATTTTGTCATATGTATATACATATTTATATCAATTGTAATTATTTGATAAAAAGTAACTAAAATAAAACTTTTCTTTGTTGAACTTAATAGGAATCAACATTAAAATTTTTCATTACTTGTTAAAAAATTGATTTTTTGAATGTGTATCATGTCCTGGTTCTCCTATAAGGAAAGGCCGCTATCACTCTGGAAATAAAGCCCAACGATTGGCATATAACGGATTACTAGTTTCCTTTGTCGTGAACATTCTTCAGACACTTTCATCTTAAAAGTGGATAAATTAATGCACCATTAGCGGCAGAAACGAAAGAACTTTAGCAATTAAAGACAATTGCACGCCGTTTATCATGAGCATCAGTGTCCTGTTTCTTGAAAAGCCATAACCACTGTTACGAGATTAAGTAACAATGAGAGTAATTAAAACTTTGAAGTCACAAAAATTAAGTAAGAGCAGAATTTTTTTTTTTTGTTTGTCCTGGACTGTAGTTTGGGTTTGTTACATCAGAAAACTTTTTATGAGCTTTTTTATCCTTCCTTTTTTTCAAATTTTACTATTTGATTTCATGTAGAAGTCTTCGTAGCATTTATAAAACTAAGTTTCCTTTTACAAAAGCGATGAAAAGTCAAAATAATTCATTTTAAATTTCCCTTCTCTTTTCTTCTATGTATCAAAAGGATTGAAAACTCAATAAAAGGTTTGAGTGTAAAATAAAATACTCACATATATATTGCGTTCGAATAGTATGTGGTTACGCTTTCAAAAATGAATTAAAAATAAACAAAACGTACGGGTTTTAAGTTTCATAAAAAAGATAAAATTTATGTTTAATGAACTGCAAATTGGTTTTTTTAACGTCCACATTTTTCATCATTCTCGTTTCAAAATGGCTTCCCGCAAAAGCAAGCTCAATTTGTAACATAGTTTATCAAATTTAAATCTTCCCAACTTGTACAACACAAATTTCGGAATACCTATAAACAAAGTTCTCCTGAAGAACAATAATTTATAAGTTACATGAAAGCTTTATAATGATAACGTATTGTCGAAAAATATTATACAATGCATTGATCCTTAAGCAATCCTTTTTTGAAATAACAGATATTTTATAAATAAGCAATATTTTTGTTCGATATCTTATATAAATTATTTATGCTAGTAAATTCAATTTATTAAATAAATTATAAAATGCTTAGATATTAAACTCCTGAAGATAAGATATTAAACGACTGAAATTTCTTAATCTTTTGCAAACAGTCACTTGATTGTGTTTGAAATTAATACAGACAACATGAAAAATGAACAATTAATGGAAACTATTCGTAACACTTAAAAATAGAATCAAAACCAAGTGGACTACCGAACAGACTTAGTAGAATTACAAATAGCATTATGTGTTGGAAATAGATTAACATTTATAACAAATATCTTTTATTTTACATTTATTTTTTGATGCAGACAGTTGTTTTGGTTTTGACGCATGTTTTTATTTAAATCGGTACTTGCTAATAAATGAAACAAATATCATCTGCTCTTCTTTTTTTTGAAAAAAAAAGAAGAGCAGACGATATTTGTTTTTGCATTATTTTTAATTCTATTTGTGGAATAAAAAATGAAATAAAATTATTTCTCTTGGTTTTGAATATTGTATTTTATCTGGGAAATTTCTGAGATTTTGAATTGAAGTCGTGATTTAAATTATGTGCATAACTCTTTTTAATGATAACTGTTATCAACTCTTTCTTTTTGAATAAAAATACTTCAATAGAAAGGCAAGAGGTTTTGTATTGCTTCTGTCGAGTGCTATGTGCGAGTAGTTTTCTTGCTCAGTATTTTTTTCATAGAAATGCAAGAATAAGGTATGTGGTCAACTATTTACTAGAAGCAACTGTATTAAGTATTTTTAGGAATTAAAATTTCGCGTGAGTTTGTAATCTTTGTAAAACAAAATGAAATATCTTCTTTTGTTAAAATTTCGATTATCCGATATTATACAAGAGACGCCTCATTCAAGCTATTTTAAAGTACCCCATTCTGCCAAACCTTGATTAGTATTTTTTTAAAAAGCACATAATAAGTAATATTGCTAAAATTTCTGGTTCTTTCATAACCATTCATTCATGAAAATTTATTTAATTTTAATTATATGTCCTTTAAATTTTCACAAGGGTCTCTTAATATATATAATAGAAACTCTCTTAATGTATGTAATAGAGGTATTATAACTAAAAATAATAGTTAATGTATTTAACATACTTCACGAAGCATTTAAAATGATTAAGCGAAAATTTAAAAATAAACATATATCTCATCTTCCATCTACTTAGAATAAATATGTAATACTATTTTTCGCGCGCATGATTGTTATATAGGTCTCTTCGTGTGGGTGCTGCATCCCACACTCCTTACTCTCACACGTTGCCAACTTGTGGACTTGGAGCCGTGATAGATCCCTCTACACATGTGTCATTAGTAGAATTCACCATTGCTGATTCGCCGGTCACGTGTTGTACTCGGCTGTGACTTCTCGGCGACTATGACTTTTATAGAATCTCAAGTATTAGATTCTTGTTCTTAACACTTAAATAATATCTCCTTATACCCTTCACACGTTCCTTGAGTTCAAGATTGTTTTCACTACGCTTTTATAGAATTACAAAAAATAACTTTAATATATTCCATGTATGATTTATATATAAACGAATCATATTAAATTCAATCTATAAATAATCTACAATAATGTTTAATCTATAAACAGACTACAATAAATGTTTTGTATAGACACCCAAGAGAGCGAAGGGTTAAAGGGCGTTAGAGATAAATATTCCCGTGTTTTAAACTATTAAACATACATATTTGAAATTTAACAGGCTTGTTCCTTTTATGGAATAGACATACATTAAGAGTTTTGAGAAAATCGACACCACGAGGTTTAGCTAGTGGTTAAGTGCCATTATATAGAAACTATTTGACGTACAGACTTGAAATTTGGAAGGTATGCTCTTTTCATGGAGTAGAGATCCACTACAAAAGAGATTTTGCAAAAATAGATCCTTAAGAGGGGTTTCTAGGGGTTAAATGGGTGTTATAGAAACATATTCATGTTTTTTTAACTATTAGACCTCAGATTTGAAATTTAGCACGTATGTTTCTTTCATGGAGTAGAGATCCACTAAGAAAGAGTTTTGCGAAATTTGACATCTAATGCGAGTTCCGAGGGCGTTTTATATAAAAGAATTCCCTTCTATGAATTACTAAACATACAACTTTGAAAAATAGAAAATATGTTTCTTTTGTTGAGCAGAGTCTAGCTAAGAAGGAGATTTTTTCAAAAGTCAACCCACATAGGTGTAACAAAGGAGTTATAGATAAAAATATCTCTTTTTTCAACTATTAGACCTAAAGAATTAAAATTTGGCAAATATGTTTATTTTTGTGGTTGTTGAGTAGACATATATCATAAAAAGGCCCTTTTTTGTTTAATTTTCAATTCACTTAAAATTAACTCATTAAATATTTATTTTTCCTTTAATCTATAGAGTTTTATTTTTCAATTCCCCCATGCGAAGAACGGGCATACCAGCTAGTAAGTGTAAACGTAAGGAAATATTGTACCGGTTGAGAAAGTGAAGAAAAGAATGAAATAGTTTTAAAAATCTCTTAAAAATCTCTTACCTTTAAAAAAATTTCGCATTTGACGTAAAATGTAGCTTTTGCACGCCTCAAGTTTTTTCTGCTTGACTGGTGAAATCCAATAAGGGCGAAAATTTTTG
Organism: Trichonephila clavata; assembly: GCA_019973975.1. NCBI lineage: Eukaryota > Metazoa > Arthropoda > Arachnida > Araneae > Nephilidae > Trichonephila > Trichonephila clavata. Next base: position 2,391 of record BMAO01015538.1, on the reverse strand, counting down.
TAAAGGAATGGAAGAGATAAGGTTTTTTTAGATGGTCGCGATAGCATTTTTTTTCAAATCTACGGAACGTGCCAAATATTTGAAGAATACTGTTTCTTTTCATTCGTATTTCATCTAAGACACTTGTCAGGACCACAGATTTTGATTTCCTGTACATAAAAATTCTTTTTTTTATACTCAATATTACATTTTGTTTCCAATTCGGCCTTACCTGCTACATAAGTACAATAGAGTTTGATTTCCAAAATTACGCACATTCAATATATCGTTTGTCTTTCCATTTCTTTTTCAGAAAAAAAAACAGATACGAAAAAAAAAATTGTAAGAACATTTTAAAAATATTACACCCGAAGACAAACACACTATTAACAGTAGAATGATAACATATTTTTTTAAAATATAGTCTGCGTGTTCTTTAAATTCATTTTATAGAAAATCAAGAAGAGTTTTACTTTACTTATAATTTAATTAAGTAAATTCAATTTAGATTAAAACTATACTCATTTGACTTTCTTTGAATTTTAGTTTTATGGACTTCAGAATAGTTACTAAGTGCAGTAATTTAACCTCGGGCAGTTCATGTTACTTTGAAGAAACATAATGAAATTTTATTCAGTGTATCACTTTTTTTTTTGAATATTTTTTAAAAAATTATAAACAGTAGAGACCCGAAAATTTGGTCTAATGTGGACCGAAGGGAGGTCGAGTTTGTTAAAAAGCAGGGTTATGGAGAATTGAATTAAAAAGGATTAAGTACGAGATTTTCGCCAGAAAATATTGTACTGTAGTGTATGTATTGTTTACTTGAGAGAATACAACAGAAAATAAATTCCCCAAATACCTTTCAAACAAATGAAAAATACGTATTTTTTGAAGATATAGAGCAGCGCTTCTTAAACTGCTATCCTAGGTGTCTGCAGTGTCTCTTTAGGAGGTCAGTGGAGTCTCTTATTTCATGTTAAATTTTACCTCTTTGACAGACTGAAAGGCCTCGTGAAAAATTTGAAAGTTGTGCCATACTACTTTAGATCATTAAATTGTCCTTAATGAAAAAAAAACTATTCCAGAGCTTGTATTTTGATTAGGAACATTAAGTTGAGGAGGGATATTCAAAATCTAGGGGGACCGAGATGTCACGCTGATACATGAAGGGGACCACGGGAATCGAAATTTAAAGAACCTCTGGCATAGAGCAATTACTACAAGAAATTGAAAAATAACGAATGCATAGTTCAAAGCAATTTAACTGATCTTAGATGCACCTCATAAAAATAATTCACGAAAGCATAAAACTCACTATATAATTCAGGGTTTCTCAAACTGTAAGGCATGCCCCACTCGGGGGTCGTGATAACTCTACGAGGGGGCACGAGCACTTTGAAAAGGGAAAAACAAACTATCAATTAAAAAATATTAATTTGCGGAAAGTAAACACAATACATTCTGCAAAATAAAAAAATAAAAAAATAATGTAACACTGATAAAATACATTTATAAATATATCAGTACTGCACAATGTATTTTCTAATTAATTTAACAACAGTAAGTTATAAACAAGATAATAATTAACAGTGACCCCATGGGCTTGTCATATATAAAATTATATACAAAAATTAAAGTTTATCTGGATAACTTGTACGATTTATAATTAATCCCTTAACTACCAACAAACAGTTATGTGATTCTGTTCCCAAATGCCATCGTTTAGGGAATATATGAAATAAATGAGCAATTCTTTGAAATAAATAAATCCTCCGCAAACACTGTCAAGGTCATTTTATTGCATTTTCCAAAGCCTTCAGAATAAGTTTATGGATAGCAGTGCACAGAAAAGATAGTGCTTCGGAAAGACATATATATACGTACCAAGCAATTAACGCTTCGACCGAGCTAGACGTTTATATACACCAGTGGCAATTAAGATGTTAAAGTCGTATTGTAGCTTAGAGTCCAAGTTTTTTTTTTGCTGAATTCAATTGTCATTGTGTGGAGGTGGGGCTCGAAGAAAATTTTGATAGAATATTGGGTGGCAAATATTGAAAGTTTGAGAAGCACTGCTATTATGAAAATCGACTTTGCAAAAACCGGCTACTCTTTTTTTTAAAGAAATGCATAATGTCATGTTGTCTTCTGTAATACACTATGTGTTTTGCTGTTTCATCACGAAGACGACGAAGAAACAGTAAGTCCATTACTGACGAAACTTGGTCAAAATACTGAAGTGCGCTTCTAAAGTCCTTAGTACCTCGCTATGTGTTATTTTAAGAGTTTATGCAGTGTCCTCAAAGTTAACGTGTGCATTTTTAGGCATTTTTTTCTTTAACTGTGAAAACAGCAATAATTTTTGAATCGATCATAGTGTCTTAATTGGTATTGTTCTGGAATCTGTGT